>MU228126.1:1356186-1367026 GCA_018584345.1 Thuja plicata | reverse complement strand
CTTTGAACTAGTTCTTGTGTCTTTGTGATCCCAAAGTGACCACTCAATGCACCATTGTGCTTTTCTTGAATCATGTTCTCCCTAATGGAACCTCTAGGGACACATAGCTTATTGCCTTTAAACAAAAGGTTACTTTGAAAAGTATATTCAGCATACTCACTATGGAAATAGTTCTTGTATTCAGCACATACCTTTTAAATGTCTACAAATTCCTCACCTTTAGCATATAGATCCTTGAAGTGATCTATTCCCATGCTCTTCAACTAAATCTCTTGAATGGTAAGAGCTCTTCTTGACAATGCATCAGCAAATTTATTAAGGACACCTTTCTTATGTTTGATGTAAAAGGTGTAAGCTTGTAGGTACTCAACCCACTTCATGTGCTTGTGGCTCAACTTCTCTTGAGAATTCAGAAAACTTAAGGCTTGATTATTTGAATAAACAATGAACTCCTTGGGCAGAAAGTAGTGCCTCCACTTTCTCAAGGCTTGAACCAATGCATACAAATCAAGATCATAAGAAGAATAATTATTCTTTTCTTCACTCAACTTCTCAGAGTGAAATGCTACTGGTCTACCCTCTAAGCTTAGGACAGCCCCAATAGCTATGTTGCTTGCATCACATTCAATTGTGAAAAGCTTCTCAAAGCTTGGTAAGACTAACACTGGCTGGGTAGCAATCTTTTCCTTCAGTAACTCAAAGCTCTTGTTGGCTTGTTCATTCCAAATGAACTTGGTCTTCATTCCTCCTTTGATTGTATCCAACATTGGAGCAAAAATAGCACTGAATTGTCTTATGAACTTCCTCTAATACTGAGCAAGGCCATGAAAAATCCTCACCTTGATTTCTATCCTTGGAGTGGGCCAATTCATAATGGTTTCTACCTTACTCTTATCCATTTTCAGATTACCATGAGATATAACAAATCCTAGGTACACTAGCTCTGTTTTGATGAACTAACATTTCTCCAAGTTAATAATTAACTTCTCTTCATGTAGCCTCTTAAGTAATAATTCCACATGCTTGATGTTTTCCTCTCTTGTCTTACTAAATATGATTATATCATCTAAGTATTCAACTACAAACTTGCCAATGTTGTGTTTAAGTACTTCATTCATCAACCTCATAAAAGTTGATCGAGCATTTGATAAGCCAATTGGCATGACTAGCCATTCATACAGCCCTTCAATGGTCTTGAAGGTTTTCTTCCACTCATCTCCTCCATTCACCCTTATATGGTGATAGCCACTTTTTAAATCTATCTTGGTGAAGTATCTTGCACCTCCTATATAATCCATCAAGTCTTCTATCCTAGGGATAGGGAACCTATATCTGATAGTGATCCTATTTATGGCTCTAGAGTCAGTACACAATCTCCAAGTACCTCCATTCTTAGGGTCTAGGACTATGGGTACAACACAAGGACTAATACTCTTCCTTATAAGACCTTGTTCTAGTAACTCTTGAAGTTGCCTAGCTATTTCCTCATTCTGTTGAGGTGTCATCTTGTAGGCTGCCTTATTGGGTAGGTTAGATCTAGGAATAAGGTCAATCTTATGACTTATGGGTCTTATAGGGGGTAAGGTTGATGGTTTTCCATCACTTACAATGCCTTCATACTTCTACAACATTTCTTGTATCTATTGTGGAAGCTCTGTCCTCTTCATTTCTTTGTTTTCCTCTTCCTTGGGCTTCAACACTAGAGAAAAAAAAACTCCTTCTCCTTCTTCCATGGCCTCCAAGAAATCTTTCTCACTCACCATTAGTACATTTGGTCCAACTATCTTCACTTCTACATCTTCTAACAATGATTGAATTTTGAAAGTCATGTTATCCTTCTTGAAAGTATAGGAGTTCTTCACTCCATCATGGATAGCTTGGTGGTCAAATTTCCATGGCCTACCTAGGAGAAAGTGACATGCATCCATGGGTAGTACATCACATAGTACCTTATCCTTATATCTCCCTATAGAGAACTCTACCCATGCTTGCTCATTAACAAAGACATGTTGTCTCTTATTGAGCCATGTTACCTTGTAGGGATGAGTATGATGTATTCTTGTCATGCCTAACTTGGTGACTACTTCCTTTGACACAATATTATCACTAGACCCTGAGTCTATTATAACCCTACATGCTTTACCCATCACCTTACATTTGATTCTCAACAAAGACCTCCTTTGGCTTGGCTCCTCCTTGATTGGCTCCTTGATTAATGTTCTCCTCATCATGAGGTTCTCACCTTCCTTTGAGTTTAATGGCACCTAAAGGTGTTTATCAGCTACACTTGTGTCTTCTTGGACTAGATTAGTCCTCTTTTTACCTCCTTTAAAAGTACTACTCTTCTCTGGACACCTATAGGCAGGGTGTCCCATTTGGTTACAATGGTAACATTTCATATTGGCAAAGTAATTGCCTCTTCCTTGTCCACCACTTCTACCTCTGAAATTAGAGTTCCTTCCTCTATCACCTCTACTGGAAAATTCTTCTTCTTTCTCATTGTATTTGACTTCTCCTTGTGTCCTTGATTTTGAACTCCTTCCTCCATATCCACCTCTTTGTCCTCTACTATCTCTTCATCTACCTCTTCCTTTAGAACTTTGTTCTTGATTCCTCTTGCCTTTTTCTTCTATCTTCAAGGCCATTTGATAGAATTGGAAGATGGTTTTGAAGTTCACTAGACTCTTGTCTCCTTGAATAGACCATTTAAGTCCATTCATATACCTAGCTAGCTTGATGCTTTCCTCTTCAACCACTTGTGACCGTAGGCACAACTTTTGGAACTCTTATGTGTAGTCTTGGACATCTAAATATTTTTGTATGATATTATGTCTTCGGTGTAGCTATACTTCATAATCATCAGGCAAATAGGTCTGCTTCATCTTAGTCACCATGCCCTTCCATGTGGCTATAGGAATCTTTCCTTCCTTTTCTCTTTGAGTTTGAACAAACTTCCACCATGTGAGAGCTGAACCTCTCAATCTTAACTTGGCCACATTCACTTTTTGGGCCACTGTAATACCATCACATTCAAAATGGTTCTCTATGTTGTCTATCTAATCCACTACTGAATCTAGATCCATTTGTCCACTAAATAGTGTCACACCCTCCAAAGCTTTACCACTCAAAGCCTTCAATGTCTTTAATAAGGGTTCTTGGTCACTGACAGGATCATGGGTTGGAGCTTCTTCTTCTATATCCACTCCTTTCTCCCTTGCTTCTTCTTCTTTCTAGTCAATCTTATCCTTCATCTTCTCAGCTTTGTCTTGGACTTCTCCCAAGAGTTGCTCCATTTGAGACAACCTTTCTCTTAACGACTTGTTGTCTTCATCTTGTTCTTCTACCTTTTTGGATAACTCAGCATTAGTCACCATGACTTTGAATTTTTCTGATCCTCCAGGTGTATTCTCTCCCACTCATTTAATAGGCTAAAACATCCACCACAAGCCTGATGTTTAATCAAGCTTTGATACCAATATAATGTAAGTCTTCCAATGGGTTTGCTTGCACAATCCACTAAGAAGATCTTTCTTATCTTCTTCAAGGACCCTAATCTCCTCTAGGTCCTTATAAGGCTTAGATCATTAACTAAGTGCTAATCTTACTCTTCTCTAAGAGCCTCCTCTTGTGCTTCACCCTTTGAAAGACTAACACCCTATCATTACTTCACTTCTCCACTTCTCCTACTCACACTTAGAAGAGTCTAAATGCCAATTTTCACTATAACCTTCTTGATCCACTTCCACGGGTGTCCATCAACATGTAGACATCATACTTGATCAATTTTAAATCCATCGTGAGGGATCTCTTCACTCTTTGCAATCGAGTTCACACTTTTGGCTTAAGGAGGCCTAATTCCTTATAGCTCTATCCAGGGTGTTTTTACCAATTAACTTCAAACTTTCTAAAATGACTTGAAAATATAAGACCATATTCAGACACCCTTTATCACCTTACAAAACATTATTAAGGTTTTAAGTTTAGCTTCCCTCCGTACATGGGGTTCCTACAAACTAGGTCTTATAGGGCTAATAGGCCTAAAAACTAGGACAATCTGTAACACTATGCTAAACTTGTCCAAAACTTGTCTCCACTGATTGGTATGAACTCAACCAACTCAGTATGTCAATATGACACTAAACCCTAACTTATCATGTACCTAGACCATACAAATCTATCTTCCCCTGCTCATGGAAACTCACTATTTTGCTACCAAACCTCTAATCAGACAATGCTTTCTTGCCTAGGGCTTGGTTCTAAAAATAGCTACTTTCCTTTCCCTAACTCCTAACTCTACAACTATGTACACTAATGACTCCCCTATCATTTCCATCTATCCTTGGAAGTTTCCCATGGTTATATTTCATGAGGGAGTCATAGCTAGACTGACTAGTCAGGACAGGACCAGTGAACTACTTAAAACACAAAATAATTTAAAATAGACCTTAAACTACCTTAAATAAACTTGGTCACTAAATGAGAAATGTTCCAAACACTCCTGAGAACACAAAACAACCATTACTTTGAAGCTTTCAATCCATAAAGTATGAATGTCCCAAGGAAAAGCTCAGGATTTCTAAAAATGCCAAATTTGCAGACTGTATTACTCTTCTCCAAATGTTACAATGAATACTCTAACTACATGATTTGAGTCTCTCATACACTAGATGCCTTATTCCACCATTTTAGGGCCTTTTTGGTTGATTCCACACTCCTAGAAACAAGGAGAATCTAATGTAACCATATTGCACGCAACATTTGCAATTATTGCAAATGTTGTCATGACAACAAAATAGCAACTTTTGGCATCTTTTAAATTATGCCTCCTTCCTACATTTTAGGACCTCTATCCTCTCTATTTCAAGGATCAAAGAGAAATAAATACCCTATGGCATCTCTCTATCCTCATTTATGAGATTAGGACACATTCAAGACTCTAACCAATCAACTAGCAACTATCTCTAAGAATTTGAAAACTACAAACAATGGCTATTGATGTGACCTTAGTCCTAATGACTAACTCACTTAGCCTAAATTGAAAAGACCTCCTAAGGTCAAAATAAAACTAAGCTATCTTGACTTGGCTAATGTCAAGTACAAGCCCAAATTAACAAATATGGAGGCTAGCCTAGGTGCTCCTGCACCACTTAATTTGTGGATTTTATTCTTGTCATTCAAATTTCTTTGAAAGGGAATGTAATTCATGGATGGATAGGAATTGTATGTAGGCATTTTGTATTTATGGAAGGTTCTCTAGGATGTATGCCTTTTTTGACTTGCATGTGGGAAAGGGTAAGGGGATTTTGAGCTAGTGGAGGGAGGAATATATGGACCTAAAATCGATGGAAGGGTTGAAGGGGGAGGTATACATCTGGATTTGGATTTTGAAGAGATACCAATTCCTTGAGATGTAGATTTATTATTAAGACCATGGCCATTTGAATTTTCTTGAACACGTAAGGGTTTCAATATACCGTTTGTATGGAGGTCTAATCCTTTGAATTGATAATGCTTTCTTTGAACAGTAGGATACTTGCTACAAGAAGTGAGTCCATTATTATGAGGTGTGAATGATATGGAAGGACTTATAGGACCATGAGGTGGACTAGAATCAATAGAACTAGGGGAACCCATTTAAAGTGTGAGGGGTTCATGAAAAAATTTCATAGATGTGCTTGGATCAAAAGGGGGATTTGAAGGATTAGGACAAGGAGAAGAATGGATGGATGGATCTTGAGGAGGATCTGGAGGAATAATGGGATCTTTTGGGGGATCCAAAGGGATGATGGGATCTTTTGGAGGACATGAAAGTGAAGGGACACCTTGATCTTGACTTGGAAAGGGATCTTGGGTAGACATGGAAGGGAGATCAAGATCTTTCTTAGGAAGTGGAAGGTCAATGGGGTTTGGAAGAACATTTTGGTTTGGGGTTTGGAAGTGGAAGAACATTTTGATTTGAATCTTCTTGAATAAGAGAGTTATAGATAATGGGATCATCTTGGATAGAGGGGATAGGGATAATGGGATCTTGGTCAAAAATCGGGGGGGATTGGTCATCACTAGGATCTTGATCTTGATATTTGTTTAGGGGTGATCACACAATAGTGGGTTACACTTTTTCGGAGGAAGAAATTCCTCACGAATCTGCGAGGTGGGAAGATTTAGTCAAGTACTTTTGATAGAAAGTACCTGATTGTTTCGATCGAAACATTAATAGTTTCGATCGAAACTACATTTTTTGCTTAGTTTTGATCGAAACTAAGTTAGTTTCGATCGAAACTAACTTAGTTTCGATCGAAACTAATTTAGTAAAGGTTTTAGTGGGATTTTGACCCATATGCATGTAAATGAAGAAAGTACTTTCGATAGAAAGTACTTTCGATCAAAACTAATTAGTTTCGATCGAAAGTACTTTCTATCGAAATTACTTTCTATCGAAACCCCCAAAATTGAAGCTATCTGCAAAGGCTAACATAAATCTATAGTTTTCATGGCTTCGGGGCTCAAGCACGGGGCTCAAATGAAAGAATAGGAACACCTCCTTTTTCATCGCACAAGTACTCTGAATGAGCTTTCTAACAAATATAGATTTGACAAATTTTGAATTAATTAGGTCTATGTTTTTTGACGTGTATCAGATGTAGTTTTTTATCAAATATAAACTTCCAGGTTTGACGTTCAATGAAAAATAGTAGAAAATAGAAAAAAAAATTTGAAAAATAACAGTGCCCTCCGGTTTCAAGTCTTCTTTCTATCAAAAAAAAAAAAATTGAATTTCAATAAATACACAACAAGTTATCAGTTATGCAGTCAAGGTATGTCAAAATTATAGTTGACTCTACTTCAAACGTTCATAAAATATGCAATAATCATGATAATGTCATCAAAAAAATTGCATGCCCTCCATATGGATGTTACAAAATCAAATTCAAAAGAATCACATTGATATCTATCTTAGAAAAAAAGTTATGTTGTACGAAGTCATTGTACCTTTTTGAAAAAGACGTTTTCAGCAACATAGCAGTTTTAGTGGGAGAAAAAAAAAACCATTAAAATCAATTCAAAAAAAATTAAAAAAATATATTTAGAATTTAGACAAAAAATCCTAAAAGACTCTAGTTTACTTCGTCTTCTGATTTCAAATAGTTTAACGACAATATGCATCCGAATGTGAAAGTTTTTCACAAAATGTAGAGTTCAATGTCCGTTTAGGCAAAAAAGTGTAACCCACTATTGTGGTATCACCCTTAGACATGTTTCTTCATGATTTTTTTCATCCTCTTGACATGCGATATGAATTTGGACATGTAAGGGGTATTCTTGAAATGGGTCAATGATTTGACATAGAGGAGATGAAATTTGGATAGGACTCTCATGAATAGGCTTGATTGAAATTAGAGGACATGGTGGAATTGGTTTAAAGGAACTTGGGCTATGGATAGGACTATCTTGGATTTCTTCTGTAGATAGCCCTTCGAAGGTTGCATTGTTGGAAGAATCACTTGATGGGGATGGGGTAAATTGCTCTTGTGAAGTTTGTAGGGATGAAGGACTAGAGGGAAATATGGATGTTTCTTGAAGGTTAATTTCTTGAGAGGAAGTAGGTATATCATCCATGTGATTTTGTTGGGATGAGGCATTTCTAGACATGGGTTAATTATTTTTTTGATTCTCTTCATTTATAGGATCCATTTTTTGGCAAAAACCTTTCAAAGTTTTAGATTTGAACTTTCGCTGCTTGGTTGATCTTGCTATTGATACCAAATGATTATTTATAGATTGGAAAGAATCTAGTGATTGAAAATGTGCCACAATAGGTTTTTCATTTCTTATGCTTGATCGATGTTCAAAAGGTGGCACACTTGAACTTGTCTTTTTTTTATAAGACCATGGTGGTGAATTGGAGGAGACAAAAGGTCCCACATGCAATGTTATTGTTTGTGATCTTGGCATTGATTGTCTTGTTTGCATGATTGGCACAAGAGGTTGTGAAATTGTTTGAAGATCACTTGGTTGCATTGGAATGAAGATTGGTTTGTAATTTGGTGGTGGCCCTAGTTGACTTAGGCCACACTCTGGTTCAAGGGTTTGTTTGGGAATTTGGTTGGATGATTGATTTGAAATTTGAGTACATGGAGGATGGTTTGAAACTTGATTGAATTGATCATAATCTGGAACTTGGTTGAAAAATGTTGGCTCTTGCACATGATTGCATTGGGCTTTGTTAAAGTATTCATTTGCCTCATTGAGTTGTAAAATGAGTTTTGGTATCTTTGATTTCTCAATGAGAGATTGTCTGTCAATTTCACCAAAATATTCACTTGGACATCGAAGGATTTTTGCCATCTCCTTTCTACTCTTTATCATCTTCTCTACCCTCTCTTCCAAGATTTTCTTTTCTTTATCTAATTTTTCTTGCAAATTTTGAATCATGTTTGCATGTACTTGATGCAAATGATTGTTTGGTTGTGTTGACGTCATTTGTCTTTGGTAAAAACCTTGGTGTTGCAAAGGTATATCTTGTCTAGGATCAAAGGATAACTCTGATTTTTCTTGTGACAGAAACATGGGTTGATAAGTGTCTTGTTGCCTTTTGGATGCTTCAAACCTAGTGAAGATTGACATGATGACTATATGAAAGTGCAATATTTTTTTGGATTTTTGGAAATTAAAGGAGCTTATGAAAAATGCAATCTAAGGCTTATGCAACTATATTTTTTATTTTTTTGGACTTTGATAATAAATCTTTGGAAAGGAGACAAACCTAAGAGAATGACCTTATGAGGTTGAATAAAAGTCATGACTTTGAAAAGGGAATTGAGGGACAAGGGACAATTTTGATAAAAGGGATTGGGTCAAACCCATCATGACAAAGGTGGAATGTGACGAATTGATAGCAGGGTTTGAAATTTGGGAATAGGGGACCAAGTCAAGATCATATTTTTAGCATCATAAAGAAATGTTCCATGATTTGGAAACTTTCTAGGATTTTTGCAAAGCTTTTAGAGGGGATCTAAGATGAGATATGTATCCAACAAGACATGATTAGGACATATGCAAGAGGTACTATAATGAGGATTATGATGAGGCCTAAAATGCAAGGGAATTTTTGAAATGCAAATGCAAGGAGATTAGGACATGAATATGCAAGATGAAAACTATGAAGCATGCCAAGAGGTTCTAAGTGAAAATTTTAAGGTTCCATATGTTTACTCAAAGACAAGGTCTTTTTTTACTATTTGATTATTTTTGAAGTTGATTTGGAAAAATTGTTCTTCAAGAAGAGTGTTTTTTAATATTTTGTCATTTTTATTAAAGTTTGAAACACTCGCGCAAGACACATCATTGAGAATGGTTGTTGTAAAAAGGAACAAACACACCACTTCCTAAGGATAGAAAGAACAATATATGTTAAATCCCCACTTGAAATGAAGTTCATCTATGCTTAATAATAGTGGAAAAACTAGAAGCTTTGAGGTACCGGCTCCTCCTTATAGTGCACTCACTTCTCAGGCACTCCAAGCTTCAAATCCCAAGGGACATCACTTCCCAAGGGACTGTTGTCTTGACTAATAGCCATGAAAGTGTGGGGCATCTTCATTGGTCTCTGACCTTCCATGCCAATAGATAGAAGGTTTTTGGATACTAGAACATGGTTTTTAGTAAAGGCATCCATTCGGGTGGTTATATGTGCGGTAGATTAGCTCCATTATGGAGGTCTTCCAGCCTACAAAAGTTACGTTCTGTAGGTTTTTATGCCCCAGAAGGGTGCTGAGGGAGATCTTCTTCCTAGTATAACATATTCAAAACCTGTTCATTATGAGATTAATCACAATGACTTCTTTTCCATAGCAGTTTGGAAGGGCTTGGATTTAGCCTATTACCGGTTGGGCAATCCACTCTCACTGACTCTATTAAAGCACTTGAGAGGTAGCCACACTAAAGGACATGCATGGATTTATCTTACACCCAAGATCCTTGAAGGAGAGGGTGTTGGAATTATGTTATATTTTTCATCAGTGAAAACACTTATTCAATTCTGAATGCTTACCGAGCTCATCACTCAGTCCACAGCTTATACCGAGCATTCAGTAATCACCTTGAAAAGCTCAGCGGTTAAACAGTTCAAACCAAGCAGAACAGTTGTCACAAAGCATATGAATAGTTTAGCAGTGTTTACTGAGAAGAGCAACATGTACCGAGCAGACGGTAGTCACCGAGATTCACCGTAACTACCGAGCCATCAGTTGAAGCCAAACAAGAAGTCAGTTTCCACCGAGTCACCAGAGGTTACCGAGTGACACTATACCTACCGAGTCACCAATGGCTACCGAGTTCCAAGCTACACTTCGGGACTAGTATGGACCGATCTTCTACTCTTACCGAGAGCATGATGATGCCAAGTATTGTAGTGGATGCCGAGTATCAGAAGATCACCAAGCCAGCTTGAGGGACCGGAGCTTCTACCGACTCAGTAATATTTTGTTTACTTATGAATGGCCGACTTAGGAATAAGTTTATGTTATTAATTTGTATTTGGATGACCTTGCATGTTGTAATTATGGGAACGATATATATATGTAATATTATATATATCATAAAAGGTGTGAAAATCAGAGTAATCAGCGAAAAACAACAGCAGAGCAGAGCATTTTTGCAAGGTCAGTAAAGGAGCAGAATAGCCATATCTATCACAGAAGGTGATCAGTATTAAAAGGATCTTATCAGAAATAATGTTGTAAGTCAAGATCTACTATTTCATCCTAACAGTTGAATCAGTTTGTAAATCCTTTAACAGGGTAGACTTAACAGTCTTTCATAAATCTCCTAACAGAGTGCA
>MU228126.1:1229691-1271809 GCA_018584345.1 Thuja plicata | reverse complement strand
ACCACTACCCCTGTTTCGGGAATATCTCTTGGAGATACTTCCTCTTGTGCAACCTATGTTGGGAAGTTTTCTTGTGTCTGAGTCTCCTTTCTGTTACTGCTTGTTGGATGTTTATGTTTGTGACCCGCTCCAGATTGGATCCCCAAGCTCGGGGGTGGCCTTGTAAAGGCCTAGGTTGGGAGGTGAGCCTCCATGGTCAACCTCATTCTACCTTGTTTTCAGGTACCTGATGGATTTTCGAAGATGCATGATACCCTTTTGTGAGAAATGAGTATGGTTGGAAATACGCCATTGTAATACGTCCTATCACTTTACCTGATGATTGTGTAGAATCATAAATGGAGATTTGAATGTAAACCATATTGTTTTAGATTCTCCTTATTGTAAAGTTGTTCAAAGTTTTGTAAGATATTATGAAAAGGAGTAAATTAAACTTTAATATTATTTTACATTTTTGGGATTAATTGTTTTGGGTGTTATTGAGAAAAGAAAACAAAAGGATACAATTCAATAAAAGTTGTTCTAAATTAATTTTCATTGTAAATTTTTCTTCAAGTGTTCATAAAGTAGAATATAAATCTTTAAATTCTGAATAATTTATTTATAAAAAAAAAGAGAAAACGTCCAGAATAAAAATTCCTTCCACTAGAACGTGGAGAACGAATTATGGATTGCTTTGCCTGGATAAAAAAATAAAAAAATACTCCCCTTATGTCCGCTGTTTTGAAAAATACAGTCATTTGACACCAGTAATTTATTTATTTATTTATGTGTCAGATTAGTCTAAAACTTTCTTTTTTTAACTAGTTCATTTTATAGTTTCTCATAAATTAAAAAAGTAAGAAATACCTTATTTTTTTTTAATAAAAAGGGAGGTTTTAAAACGCAAACGTTTTACCGCCAATGGCGGAATCAAAACTTTAAAAAAAAATAATAAAAATAACTTTGGGGAGGGCCGAAACCCTCCCCCTCCTTCTTTTTCATCGGCACTGTGTTTTTTTTTGTGGGGCCCGCGCGGCCGCGGGCCACCCACTGTGCGACACAGTGGGGTGGCGCCACCGACCGGCGTCGGCCACCCCACCCCACGCCCACCTTCCCTTCGCTCTGCTTTTAACCATGGCGGGCGGTGGTGCCGCCGGATGCGGCCACCACCGCTCTGTCCCTTCCTTTGCCCCCGCCTCCTGCGGATTCCGTCCGCCGCTTATGTCGTCGATCGTTGCATTTTAAATAATGTTTTTATTTTATTTATTCGGTTTTGGTTTTTAGATTAGGTAATATGTAAATAGATTAGTTTGTTTGAAATTTAATTTAGATTGTTTAATGTAATGTTATATATATATATATATATATATATATATGTTAAATTAGATTCAAGTTTAGATAGTAATTTTTATAACATTTAAATTAAATTTTAAATATATTTTGTTTATATATTATTGCTATAACTAGAAGTTTTATTATAGATGTATTTTTTTTTTATTTATTATATATATAGTTTATTAGTGAATGGTGTTATTCTTTTTTTGTTTTAAAAAAGTATCGATTTAGATTTTATAGATGTTTTCTTTTTTTTTTGTATAATGCCACATTAATTAATGAATTTTTAGTTTTGTTTATCTAACCTTCTCTTAATGAGTTTTATTTTAATAGTTTATTAAATATAGTCTAGAATTATTAGATATATGTTCTTTTGAGGACGATTTAAATAGAAGGTTTTAAAATTAGTTAATTTACTTATTAGTCCTTTAGATGTGCACAAGGCTTGTTTTTTTTTTTTTGAGGTCTAATTCAGTATTAGTTAAGTATAGTTTTCAAAGTATTAAATAAATGTTTCTTTTAGGGGTTGTTATTTGATCGTTTTTATTAAAGTTAATTATGCACATAAGTTTAGGAATTAAGCTTATTTATTTTCTTTTATTATCCATTATTTCTTCGTGAGTTTCTGACCCCTTTTCCGTCACCCTTGACCGTCGACGTACGCAGTTGACTTTCGGTCAACCCTGGGTCAACTATGTCCGTTGGCCTCGAGATTGAAACCCAGTGCTCCTTGTAGCCTCTGGAACCTTAGTTTTCAGTTTCATGCTTTTCATAGGCAGTTGACTTTTTGGTCAACATGGGTTGACTTTTTGGTCAACATGGGTTGACTTTTTGGTCAACTGTCTCATTTTGCACTCCTTTGTCTTCCTCGGTGCTTAGTAGATCCTTGAGTCCCTTCCTCACGTATTTCAAGGGATGTTTGACTTTTGGTCAACATCAGTTGACTTTTAGTCAAATCATCTCGAATTGTGTGCATGACTCTTCCTTTGGGTTTAAGCGAACCCTAGTTGCATCATTTCCCTTTGTAGTGTATAGTTGACTTTTGGTCAACTCTAGTTGACTTTTGGTCAACTTCCACGTTTTGCGTGAAGTTCCAGTTCGGAGCTTAGGCATCCTTTAGGATAGCTGTGAAAGCTATTCCTCTCCTTGAGACCTATTCCGGTTATCGTTTACCCTTGCACCATTTTGCGTGCACTTGATACCCTTGTATAGTTTTAGTATTCCATTTTCATGCGTTACTTACAAATTTTTGTTCGTGTGTTTTTGCCCAACTTTTGGGCACGACAGCCATGGCCTACCTAAAAGTAGGTGGCATGCATCCATTAGGAGTATATCACACAATATTCGATCCACATATCTTCCTATTGAAAAAATCAACCCATGCTTGCTCATTTACAAGAACATTTTGACCCTTATTCAACCATGTAACTCTATAAGGGTTTGTATGAGGTATCTTGGTTAGTCTTAGCTTGTTGACTACCTCCTCTGAGATGATGTTATTAGTAGACCCTGAGTCTGTGATTATCCTACAAACTTTGCGAAGTATCTTGCACTTCACTCTGAAAAGTGCCTTCCTTTGTTTAGCTTCTTATTTGATAGGTTCCTTAATGAGAATTCTCCTAATCATTATATTCTCCCCACTCTCTAAATCAAGGTTAATTTCAAGAGCTTTAGTACTGCTGGTCTCTTCTTGGGCTAGGTAATTTACCCTCTTTTCACCATGTGAACTAGAAGCCTTCTCAAGACATCTATAGGCTGGATGGCCTAGTTGATTACAATGAAATAATTTCATATTTTCAAAGTGTGTGGCTTTTCCTGAACCTCCAAATCTGCCTCTTCCCCCACCTTGGAATCCTCTACCTCTACTCATACTGCCTCTTCCACTGGTCTCATTGACTATCTGAATCAAATTGGATTCCCCTTGGGATCTATAATCACTACCTCTACCAGTAAAAATACCTCTGTGTCCTCTATTTTTTTTCCTCTACCTCTCCCTCTTGAGGTCTGATCATGTTTCCTCTTTCTTTTCTCTTCTATCTTTAAAGCCATCTAATAGCATTGTCTCACACTGGTTAGGGTAGTAAGGCTCATCTCTTCTTGTATAGACCACTTGAGTCCATTCTAATATCTAGCTAATCTGATGCTCTCATCCTCCACTATCTTGGATCTTAAGCATAACTTTTGGAACTCCTCAGTATATGCTTGGACATCAAGGTCTTTCTTCCTGAAGTTTTGTCTATTTCTATGCATCTGAACTTCATAATCATCTGATAGGTAAGTCTGCTTCAACTTGAATAACATACCCTTCCATGTAACAATAGGGTTCTTGCCCTCTTTCTATCTCACTCTAAACATATTTCCACTAGGTAAGTGCTGGCCCCCTCAACCTAGACTTCGCCACTTTCAACTTCTGAGCATCTGTCACACCATCACATTCAAAGTGATTTTCAAGACTGTCTATCCAGTCCATGACTGGATTAGCATCAATTTGTCCACTAAAAAGTGGCACACCCTGCAAGGCTTTACCACTTAAGGCCTTGAGTTCCTTTAAGAAGGGTTCCTCTGGTAAGAGTGGATTAGGAGTAGGTGCTTCTTCTTCTAAGTCCAACTCCTTCTCCTTAGCTTCCTTTTCTTCTTTCTGGTCCACCTTGTCCTTCACTCTTTCTGCCTTGTCTTGGACTTCTCCTAAGAGTTTCTCTAATTGGCTCAATCTTTCTCATATTAGTCTATTGTCCTCTTCTTGTTCTTCAACCTTCTTGTCCAATTCAACATTGGTCACCATCTTGCTAGATGCACTTGACTCTCCACTTGATTCTTCAGTCTACAACATCCACTAGGTGCAACAATTCTTATCCCAAATCTTGAACCTATGCTCTGATACCACTCTGATAGGGAGGAAATTAGTAAACTCTTGAGTTGTCTTTGAACTCTACTTAGGTCACTCCTAGGACCCTTAGGGTTTCCTAGATCCACCCTCCAAATCTTGGAAAGATCCAATTCTTTCCTCCACTAAGAATCTTTCTGTCTTGTTAGGTTCCTCATTCCTTGTTCCTTGCAAGAACTCTTCTCAACTATGCCTCCCAAGACCTAATCATTGTCTTAGATTGCAGGAGGGACAAGGCTTCATTCAACTTCATTTTCCAATCCCAAAATGGGTCTCAAGTTTCCAAGTAAATCCATTTCTCCATCGCTCTCCATATTCCTATCTTTTAGGCCTTGTAGCCTTTTTCACCAATTAGGCCTCCTAAAAAGTAGGAATGCACTATTTCAATGAAAATTTCTCAAAGGACCCCCAAATATCTTTTTTAAATTCACACCTACCACACAAGACCTTCAAGATTTTGGTGGTCTCAAGTCTCAACCCTATATGTACACCCTATTTCAAAAATAGGGCTTTTTCAAGCTTTTTAGATCAGTTTTTGGTTTTTGGAATCAAAACTTGGTAACTTGGTTTCTTGGGAACTCCTCCTCATTTGAGTACCTACAAAACATATATCAACACATTCATGGCCTTCTTGGCTCATGAAAACATCCCTCCTGCATTTACCAAACACTTCTTCATATTCTTCCTAGCCGGGCTACATCCACAACTCGCCTAGGGAAAGACCTTAAAAATAGGTGCACTCACTTCCAAAGCTCTACCTTCCAGATTCTTGAAGTTCCATGGATCTAGTCTCCATCCCCAAGAGGTCGTACAAAACCAATGTTGGGAAATGGATTTAGGTCTACATCTTTGCCTCTCTATCAAAATTGGACAGCAAACTATAGAAAACAAACTAATTTACAAGATGCAAAAGAAAAGTAATTATAGAACAAAATAATTATTGGAATATCTCTACAACATGACCAAAAATGGCCTTAGATGTTCACAGTCTTAAATATAATCCATGCACAACAAGAAAAGAAGAAAAATATTTAAATCTACTACTCTGTCATTCAAACTCCTTGGCTCCAAAACTCAAAAATCCGTAAAATGACTTCCAACCCTTCAAATTAGGGTTTTCCTTCCTTATATCCCCTCAACACATGTGACTAACTCCTTGGATGGACTCAATCCAACTTAAACATCAAAACCCTTAAGACAACCAAAAATGTTGTCAGCAACTTTTAAAAGTTGCTAATGTTGCATAGCAACATTTTGACATCTTTTACATATTTGCACTTTTCAAGTGTTTTAAGACTAATATGACCTAAATAACCCTATTTAGACCTCTTAGGGTATCATAGGGCCCTAAAGATATGAAAAAAAAACTTTCCACTTGACCACATTATCAAGTACAATGCCATTAATGAGCCAAAATGAAGTACTTTGACCTAACAAAATGCTCAATTAAACACTACTTCACACCACACATGGTCTACATGACCTTATATAATCATAGTTCCCTTCAAGAGGGTCTTTAACACTTTCACACACCAAAACAACATGAGATCAAAAACTAACTGGCTTCTCAAGGGTGCTCCTGCACCATTCTAGTTCTCATACCAACCTTCTTGTCTCCAATGATATGGTTCTTTGGATGGTTCCTTCTAACATATCTGGCAAGTACAGGTTTAGCTCTTTGTCTATCATCTTGATCATCATTATTTCCTTCATTCTGATCTTCATCACTTGGTACATCATCTTGAGCAATATCCCGATTGTCGATATTTGTAGCCTGATGCTCAGGTGCAATGATCTGTTGCTCGGGAGCTCTACATTTTTGGTCAGGTAGAGTGTCAGGTTCTTCATTGTAAACAAACTTGTTGTAGTCCTCTAGTTCTTTTAATTCTTTTTTCTTTCCTTTTAATTCTTTTGTTCAAATTAATCTATCTTTACATTTGCACTTTCAACAATTTTGTTAGAGGATTTATTTAGGCATTTATAAGCTTTGCTCTTGGTGGAATACCCTTGAAAGATTCCCTCATCACTCTTGGAGTCAATTTTTCTATTTTTATCATCTTTTAAGATATAGCATTGACTACCAAAAATTTTGAAGTAACTTACATTGGGTGTGTAACCATACCAAATCTCATAAGGTGCCTCCTTGGTGGCTTTCTTCAATTGTGCTCTGTTCAATGTGTAAAAAACTGTATTGACAGCTTTCCTCCAGAATATTTGAGTGATTCCTTTTTCTATCATCAGTGTCCTTGCACAATCAACTATGGATCTGTTCCTTCTTTCAGCAATTCCATTTTGTTGTGGTGTTCTCGGTGTAGAGACCTATCTTTTGATTCCATGCTCATTACAAAATTTAGTGAATTCATCTGAAATAAATTCACCTCCTCTATCTAATCTTAAGCATTTCAATTCTTTACCACTTTGTTTCTCAACCATTGCTTTGTACCATTTAAACATCTTAAATGCTTCTGATTTATCTTTTAGAAACATAACTGTCATCACTCTAGAGTAATCATCAACAAAGAGAATAAAATATCTATCACCATAATAACTCTTTGTCCTCATGGGTCGACATAAATCAGTATGGAGTAATTCTAGAATGGCATCAAATGTATGCATTTTTCTTTTGAAACTAGACTTTGTCATCTTACCTTTTTGACAATTCTTACACATGATATTGTCGGGCTTGGTCATCGTCAGTAAGCCTTTTACATTTCTCTTTTTGCTTATCTTTATGATGTTGTCAAAGTTCACATGACAGAATCTTTTGTGCCACAACCATATGTCTTTGTTTCTAGCCATTAAGCAAGTGGTGTTAGTATCATTCAGATAGAATAAGTTACCATTTTTCTACTCACCAGTACCAATCAGATTTCCTGATTCATTGAAGATCTTTGCCTTCTTATTTTCAAATTCTACTCTGTGACCTGAATTATTCAACTGAGAAACACTCAATAGATTACAATTCAATCCTTTCACCCAATAAGAATTTTCACATTTTATCAGGTTATTCAAAATTATGGTCCCTCTACCTACAATTGGACAAGGTGTATCATTACCCATTCTTACTGAACCACCATTGTAGTATTCAAAAGTCTCAAACTTTTGTTTGTCACCAGTCATATGGTGAGTGTAGCCACTATCTATGATCTAGACATCATTTTTACTAACTTTAGATATGAGTACAGTTTCTACTTACCTTTCTTCATCATCATCTAAATCATCTTTTACTACCATAAACACCATCTCGATGTCTTCATCAGATTCAGTGTCAGTATCTTCATCTTTACATTTAGCTAGGTAACTAGCCTTCTTTCCTTTGTCCTTGTAGTCTAGGGTATCTCTTCTTTCTGATTGTTGGTTGCTTCTGTAATCACCTCTGTCAAACTTCTTTTCAAATGACCTGTCATTACTTCTATCATCTTTTCTTCTATTAGGACATCTTGCAGCAAAGTGTCCAATCTCTTTACAATTAAAACAAACAAGTGGTAATTTACCTTTGTATTTACCTTTGCCTCTCTTCATTCTTCTAGCCATAAGTGCTTCAGTTTCATCAAGATCTTCTTCTTCACTTTCACTATCACTATCTTTTCTCATAGTGTGTTTATGACTTGATTTACTTATTTTCAAAGAAGATTTGAATGCAGAATCTATGTTTGGTAAGACACTATTACCAAAATTGTTCATCTCAAATGAAATCAGTCTTCCAATCAAACTATCTAGAGTAAAATTTCTATTTGCTACTGCTCTCATTTATTGTATGGGAGATACTCTAATAGCATAAATAGGAAGCAAGGTTCTTAGTATTTTACTTACCACTGTATCTTCTTCTAGTACACCTCCAACTCCTCAGATTGCATTGACTACCTCTTTGATTCTTGTGCTATACTGTGTGATGTTTTCACCTTCTTTCATTCTAATATCATCAAACTTTCATCTGAGGATTTCTGCCTTGGCTCTCAAAACATTTATATCACCTCCATGTACGAGCTTCAATTTGTCCCACATCTTCTTTGTACTTTTGCAAGTTTTGACATCTTCAAATTCAGCATCAAAGAGTGAGGAAGAAAGCTCTATCATCATGCACTTGTGCTCATGCTTCTCCCTCATTTGTTCAACTGTGGGTGCTCCTATGGGAAACACATATTCAGTATCTAAGTATTGAGTAAGATCATTTCCAATACCTGATAAGTGGATTCTTATTCTTCTTTGCCATGAAGAAAAATTATCTTTGTTCAACTTGGGCACATCTCATATGTTCATCTTGTGATCTTTATCTTAGGTCTTGAAACCTTCCTTCTAAGAACACAAGCTCTGATACCAATTCTTAGTAATAACTGAGAGGGGGGGTGAATTAGTGGCCTCCAAAATTAATCCTTAAATCAACCCTTTAAAACTTATTACCACTTTTGAGCCTCTAGTTATACTCAGTCCTACAAGATGAATGCCTTTAAATACTTATAACAAATTACTACTTGTCAGAATGCTTTGTAAAAACCTTCTTCTGTATGTTTACTGATAAGTAGTCTTATATTTACCGAAACACAGTAAATAACTAGAGTATACCGATCAATCCAAAATAACTTATGTGAAATTCAAAATAGTAATGTAATGAAACATAAACACATAACACATGGATTTTTAACGTGGAAACCCTATTAAGGGAAAAACCACTAGGACTGGTACCCCAAATTTTCACCCTTCTAAAGTGAGCTCGATTAAGAGCCAACCCTTTAAAGGTTACAAACACACTATTAGGTGTGACCTTGTTAGAGGATTTAAAAGATAGTTTGTTACTTAGTATCTGGCATCTAATGCTACCATCCTTGATCAAACACTCACTTATCCTGTCAATAGGTATCAAGCATATCCAATTCTACTTTGTATGATCAAAATTTTTGATACTCCTTGGGATGTATCTCAATTGTAAAAGACTTTTAAGTCCTCGGTTAAGAGACTTGATGCTTCAATGGTTAAACTAAAACATTAAAGTGATCTATTCACACATACAACTTAATTGCATATTTTTAAATCTATTATAAGTGCATTACCTCTCTGATCAATATAATCAATTCAATACCTTTGCTCCACACTATTCTTCTCTATGATGCTATCTCACTGTTCGTCGGTGTCTGCAGAATCTAGCTCTTTCCTCAGCTTGTTGATCAGTTCTAAATGAAGACTTTATTCTCCTTCAAAATCTCTTCAACATCTATTCTTTTCACTTCTCTTTCACCCCACAATTCATAATGAATTGGGTTGTCTCTTTAAAGACATGATTCACCGTTTCTTGGCTTTCTTAATCCTGGCTTCATCCACAATTATCTCCAATTATATTTAAAGCAAAACTCCAGTTTTATCTCAAAGAGATCTTCTTGCCAACTGGACAAAGCAACTTTAAATCCATTAATTATCTTTGGCTTTATCTTGTTTATTAAAACAATGATAAGTATCAGTTAAGTCTATTTTTAGCTATTGACAACTAAGAATTTTATCATTTTTGAACTCTCTTTTCTGTCGGTCAATACTTCAGTTAGTCATCAGTGATAACTGACTATTCCGTCAGTGTGACTTCAGTTGTTATCAAGATCTCCTTCCTTGTCTTTTTCATCGTGCAACACTATAATTCTGTCTATCAGGTTACTCTATGCTTTTCTCATCGGGAAACACTGTGACTTTTCTCATCGACAATGTTGTGCTTTTGTTCGTCAGGTAACACTATGACTTTGCTCTTTTACTCTGACTTTCGGTGTGCACTCCGTCAGTGTATATAGTCACTTTGTGAATACTTGACTTATATTCATTACTGATATCATAGCCTTTGATTCATGGGTTCTTTGAAGTCTTTGGTAGTATGTCCATGACCATACAGATTATATCAAGTTGGCATCAATGACAATACAATACATTAACTGATTTAATGCCTTGCATGATAATCAAATTAACATCTTCAAACATTCAATAAATTATAGTTCATCACAAGTGGGTGAATCCATTTAGTTCTTTGCTCAACTGCTTCCATGCATGTACAATCTATTTCTACCATAAAACATATAGTGTCCTTGTATTTGTCAACTATATTCTCATGTATTCTGAACCTCTTCTACATCTTAATTTTGAATGTCTTGATCTCCATATCCATAGAATCCTTTATATTTCTTTCCGATGTAGCTTTCAATAAAATTTGAGGCAAGGTAGGTTTGCTTCTGTCTAGGTTAAGATTAGAAACCTTACCAACAATGTGGAAGTACATGTATATAATCAAGGAACCAAATATGAATATTTTTCTTTTTTCATGCTTGATAGATTTAATATTCTCAATTAGTTTTGCGTGCAATATCTCACAAAGGTTATAGTGAGTGTTATCTCTTACTATCCTTATTGCTATCGGAAATGTAGCTATAGATAAACTATTTATTCTAATTGCATGCTCAAACTTGTAACCAAGTATCATGGTAATGAGTTTGATGTCTTTCTCCACAATAGGATCAACAATCATTCCATGCCTATAGCTCCTAGATAAGCATGCCTACTCAACCTATTTCTTGACATCCTTTCCACTAGGAAGAATGAGACTGAACTTGAAGAGTCCAATCGTCTCATGAATGAGATCAGAACTAATACAAAAAGGAACTTCACCAATCCAAAATAGATCATCATGAATCCTACTAAGTAGAATTTTAACCCATTCTAGTTCATAAAACTCATGCACATTTGTATGCTCAAAAATAGGGTTATCTAAGAGATGTGAGAATTCATCCTTGAATGAGTAATAAAGGTTAATCATAGATTCCTTAAGCGTCATTATGTTGTTATTACCTATAGACTCCTTCTTACAGTAAATGTAAGTGCGTATATCCTCAACATGCATGACTCCTAACAGAGTCTTGGAAAATGCCCCTTCAACATCATCTAACATTAACTTGAATGGATTCTTTTTAAACACATATCTCTTCTTCTCAGTGGTCAAAGACTACAGGAGTTGCCATTAATTACTTGTAGATTGCTTAAATAAGGTTTCATAGAGATTCTGAAATGACGCATCTGCGCTAGGGTTCCGTTACAACTGCAATCCACTTTGCTAACCAACCAACAACAGTCTATCAATACTAAGATGCTTAAATCTCCTGTTCTCTCCAACTTCTCGATCTCAAATTTAAAAGTGAAGACATTAGATCTTTTAGTGACTTATAAATTGAGTTACTGCAATTAATTCTCATTGTCATAACACAGTTTCCACTGTGAATTCCCAATTTAGTTTCTTCTCCACTTAGAACTATGTGCTCTTTCATACTGTATCAACATGTAACCAAGAACATAAAAGTGAAGGTTCATACTTGGAGGTGAGTATACCAGCCATGCAGAGGTTTAGAGCTTGTCTAGCTCCCCCTATAACCATGAAGGTCATCTATCCAGAAGTAGAAGGTGTGTCCACTATGGATGCATCTACCACTTTGTCTATACCATCATCTTTCTTTACTTCAACCCATATTTTTCCTGAATCTTCTATAGCTTTCACAAACTTGACTTCTCCAGATTCTTCAAATAGAGATCCTTGAGACTTATTAGGTCTTTCTTGTCTCTACGCTCTAGATCTGCAAAACCTTGAGATGTGTCCAGCTTTGTTATAAGAGTGACGAATGATTGGAGATCTGTTGATATGATTTACCATGCTACATTGTTTGGCTGTGTGTCCATTGTAATTTCATATCTGACATGTTATGTTCTGATAATTTTGCTGTGATTGATTTCTCTGATTTTAATGAGTCTAACTTCTTTTATTTTGTTTTGTCTAATTTCTTAGATTTGATCTATAGTGTATGGCTCTATGACTAGATTTATTGCATGAATAACAATAAAAATTGAAATTTCTTACCTCTTTATAACCCCTTGCCATATGTCCTTGTTTCTTACAGGCATAACAAGTATGGTTAACTGGTTTTCATTCATCTTTAGCTTCTGCAAGATTCTTAGTTGTCCTTACTTTTGTAGATTATTCTTGTGCTTTCTGTCTTTCTTGCATTGCATTGATTTGAATTTGTGCTTCATTGTATCCAACACCAGTGGTATCACCTCTTAACTTTTGTGCATCAAGTTGTGATTGTAATAGATCATAACTTGTGTGTAATTTCTCAATATGATTCTCAGCTTCTATCAACTCAGATTCTATCTTTTTCTTGATGTTATCCAACTCAAAGATTTTAATGTTTGCTTGCATAATTTCTTCATCTAATTGTTTACTTTTTTATTCTTTTCTTCAATAGCTATCTGGCTATCTGTTAACTATTCATTCAAATATTCAATCTTATCCTTCAGAGACATGTTTTCTTCATTCAACTTTTTCTCCATTTTTCCCAAATCATTCGTAGGGAAATCTTTCAAATATTTTCTTAATTTTTTGATGAGCATTTGCAAGCCATCAACTTTCAATTTCAGTTCTTCATTTTCTTTTTCAGTTTTGTAAAGATCTTCAAGAGTTGCTTCAATATTTTTCTTTAGATGTTTTACTTCTCCTGAATCCATGATCTCCTCAAGTGGTTAAACTTCTCTCAGAGGATGAAATTTGTGATACCAATTGTTAGGAATGGGAACACTGAGAGGGGGGTGGATGAATCAGTGTTCAAAAATTTATTATATTTTAGAAACTTGAAACTTGGCCCAATAAATAGATAAAAAATTTAATAAGCAAAGCATATCAACCATAACACATAACACAAGATACGTTTATGGGGAAACCTTCATTAGAGGAAAACCCCGGTGATAATTAGTACCCACAAATAATTGCACTAGTCTTATGAACTTGTTAGAGTTCCTTTTCCCTATTAGGAGCAGTCACTACAATGTTGAATACAATGATCCTATTAGGAGTCTTTTACAAACCCTGTTAAAGGTGGATGGAACACTGCCAGAGTTCACTGCTCAATAAGAAGAAGGCTACAACCTCTTGATAATAGGTACTTACAATATCTCATAGTTGAACTACTATTACGACACTGCTTGTTTGATCAGTTCCTTTTGTGCGCTAAAACTCTAATCACTAGTAGATCTTTATCTCATACTAACTATTCTCCTTTTAATTATATCTTATTTACATTCGTTATCTTATAACCATTCGACACACTAATACAAAACACATGTCAAGTATATGTACATACTCAATAGATGCGACTGAAACTAAGACTTAGTCGGCCCAAAATCAACATACACAACACTTCCAAGTTAATTGGCTTAAGCGTGTTTACATGAGTGATAAAAAAATCATTAAAAACATATTAAAATAGGCACATAACCATAACAAAACAAATTAATATGTGCTAATCAAAATTTTTAGTCGGCTCCATGCTCTGTTTTGCTGAACTGATAGTGGCACTTAGACTTTGATGTAACTTCACCATACTGATATTATGAATCTGCGTGTATAGACTTAGCATAACATTGTATCCAAAAACTTATATCAAAAGGTGCAGATCATAATTCATTCGTACACACGTGCGTTGGTGCTCTGATCAATGGGTATATCTCTGTCTGATTAACAAGGCATACAAGCCTTCTTCACTTTGAGTTCTACAAACTCAGCTGAGTGTACCTAATAACATATATATACATATATAATAAACCTCTTGCTAAACAACACTGTGCAGACATACAACTATGGATAATTCTCATACTTGTAGGTAATGGGCATTTAAAACTCTACCACTCTTATGTGGGCTCCCACATACATTAAGTGTGCTAAGAACTAGATAACTTGAATTTCACATAAATAAACATGAATTTAAAGGGGTTTGTAATGATTTGAAATTATTTATGAAAATATGACAAAGTATGCAATCCAGTGCCTAATTTTGGGCATAGAGACCTGTATGAGACTTTAGAGAAATTCCAGATGCACACCCATTCTTATCAATAGGTATTTGCATATTATTGTGTTACATTAATAAGCTATCTAGCACAATCACAAAGCTCTGTTTTAAAAATCAACATCATGCATCTAATGTCACTAACACCTGTTCAAAGTTATTTAACTTCTTCTTTGAAGAAGACCAAGAGACAAGTATTATACACTTAATAATATCAAGTGAACAGGCTCATAAATCCTTGATATATTACACTTGTATAAAAATGAACACAAAATGGGAGACAAGTTCATGAGAAAATAAATAATAGCTTGCATCATTACTAGCTATATACATTTGAAAATCTATTGTCTGTATACCTAACCCAAAACACTGAAAAACACACTACACTATTCACAAGCTTGTTAAACAAATTTTCATTACTATGGAGCCTAAAATTGAAACCAAATTGGAACCAAAATTGAACCCCTTACAAAATGAATAAGACAATAAAATATAGAAGGAGAAAAAACCCTAGACTTAAACTCTAACTGACACCTCCCCTTCTTCCAAAATATCTTTTCCCTTTCAAATAGAACAAAATTTGACACACTACACTATTCACAAGCTTGTAAAAACAATTTAAAGAACTACCTAAAATTGAAACCAAATTGGAACCCCTTACAAAATGAAGAAGAAAAGAAAGTATAGATGGAGAAAAAACCCTAGACTTAATCTCTAACTGACACCTTCCCTCTTTTCAAAATATCTTTTCCCCTTTCAAAGAGAACAAAATTTGATCTGCATTCCATGCATACTCTTAACAAAACTTGATTCATTTTCTTCTCTATTCTACACTTCCCATTTATTACATTTGAAAATAATAATATTTCCAATGTTGTCCACTTTAACTTATATTTGTGCATATTTAAAATGATGTTATATAGACTTGAAAAATATTAATATTTTTTCCCATTTCTTACATTTGAAAAAAATAATATTTCCAATGTTGGTCCACTTTAACTTATATTTGTGTAGATTTAAAATGATGTTATGTAGACTTGAAATATATTAATATAAAAATATTATTCTACACTTAAATTTATTATTTTTCACTTTAGTCTTGCCATGATCCTGCCACATGTCTCACCCTGATTGGTCTGGAAGCCACCTAAGTGTCACTAGTCACTTATCTACTTAATGCTTCCATCTTTTCATCCTGCTAGGTTTCACTCCCTGAACACCTTTTGGATCACACCCGCCATTTTTTCTTGCCTTGGGATTCATTCCCTATCTCAGGAACTTTACCACATGTCATCTTCTCCATCGTCCAATTTTTGCTCCGTCAGCACTGAAATGTAAGCACTGGAGGTGATGTGTCTTGCCTCAGGATTCATGCCCCATCTGAGGAACTTTACCACATGTCATCTTCTCCATCATCCACTTTCTACTCTGTTAGCCCTACAAGCCACCCCATCACGTCCACCTGGGCGCAGTCATCAAAATTACCTTTTCCTCCTGAAAGCCACCTCAACCCTCATGTTGTATGCAGTTATTAAGCCACTTGATTTTATTCATATTATACAATGAATATTAGCATATAAAAACACTTTAAAATACCCTCCCACCATGCATGTGGGATAATGGCTATGTAGCCTCCTTTCCAAAATTACCACCCATGCGTCCATAATTTAAATGTAAAAATATTTTAAAACCTATGCAACTCTCTTTTTATGGATGCCCACACTCTACTTCGCAGCTTCCCAACTTGGTACAAGCAAGGAGGAGGGAACTGGCTCTTCCCATCCACATGCATTTTCTTGAAAGTTTCTAAAACATTTTCAAAAAATGCACTGTGTGTACCCTACAAAATTGTAATCCACAAAACCACATTTTCCTAGGAAGAGATGCCAAATGGTTCATATGCCTTATAAAAACTTCCACATTTTTCATGAAAGAATTCCTTTGACCATGCACAGATGTGATTGGTCACCATATGTTATTTAAATTGTTTCTATGTGTGGTTTGTATATGTCTTACATCCACATTTTGCATTTGCTAATGCTTAGAGTTTGGTGCAGGTAGGGAAGAGTTCTTGCACGGTGGAGGAGCTGGCTTTACACTAGCCATGCGCATTCGCTTGAAAGTTTTCAGACCTTTTCACCAAATCCTTGCGCAGAGATCCCATATTAGCATTGGTATGCAAGTCATGGAGGAATATAATGGATTCACACCTGCTAATTTGCATTTTCTTTAGAGGCTTGCAATGCCCCTTCAGTTAGGAAGGAACCTTTTGGAAAAATTTAGCTGCTGCACCTACTTGTTCCTTATTCCAAAGCTTAAGCATAAGAACTGTCAAATGGGATGTTGCTGGCTTTATTAAAACTGACTTGTTGATCATCAAATTTTTCTTTGCATGTGAATTTTCTTCAGCACCTCCAGAGGAAAACTCCTTTGATCCTTACTTGAAATCAACATTTTCATCCTCAACATTGGACTTGACTACAACAACTACTTTTACATCAAAAAATTCATCTTCTAGATTTGTAGTGGTCTCAACTTTACAAACTTCTTCGCCATCATCCTCAGATGACTCTGCAATTGAATATTGAGAATCAATAATCTCTTTGTCAACACAACCACTTAATGTAAGAATAGAGGTTTGGAAGTTAGTTATCCTTTCTACAAGTGCTAGATGAACAATCAATGGTAAAGAGATAAAGTGAGAATATTGGATATTTGGACCTTTAAAAGCCTCATCAAGCTCCTTTTGAATTATTTTTGTAGTTGTGTTTACACTTTCAATAGATAGTCCATCCTGAAAAACATCACTCTCATCTTCAGTCGATTTGAAGCTGATTTTTACACCTATTGTCTCCTTCTACTACACTTTTTACTGAAACTTCAGAGTGGGCAAGAGACTCCCCATGTCCACTATTGAAAACAACTTCAAGATTAGTGATGATAATTGGCTTTATAGCTAAACTCTCTTGATTTGGTTTTATGCATTTCACTAAATCTTTAGATTTTACACGTTTCACTGTAATAAATTATTTTATAGGTTTAGTAGCTGAGCACATATTAGCAACTGCTTCATTCTTAGTCTCAAGATCTTGGCTTGAATTTTTGACATCTCAAATGCTAGTAATGTTACTATTTGAAGGTTTTCTAGTGTTATTCACAACAATAAAACGTTTAGAATTTGCCACTTAACTGTGGATTTATCTAAAAATTTCTACAACCTTTTCAGTCAAATCTACACTTGCTATTACCTTTTATATTTATGCAAACTGACCCAAAGAATAACAATTGGCCTCTGGAACTAGCTTCAACAAGTGATCAGATGATTCCCTAGAATCATGAAGTCTGAAACATTTGCTCATTTCCAACCTATGAGTACATATGCAAAATGGATTTTCATGACACCCTCAGACTTGTGAGATGCTCATGTTCAAAGATAGCTACTTCGTCATTCCTACCAAAGGGCAAATTGAAACATTGTAGAAATCCACTATTAATTCCCCTTTGAAAAATTTTCCAAACTGTATTCTTGGAGACTACTAATGGAGGAACCTACTCATTCAGATATAGAGAAAACTTGTTCCAGAGGGATTATCTAAACACCTTCAGGATCGCCAGATATTAATAGTCAAAATGACTACTTCCGAACTGATTCTAATTGTGCACACTAAAGAAGTGAATAAACTGCTTATGAAATAAGCCTTGTATAAATACTAGATCATCCCATAGAATCTTACAAATCAGCACATTAGTTCATTTACATACTGTGAGTACAGATCCGCAATCAACATTTCATAAAAACCATTTTATACAAAGTTATAATCCTCTAAAAATAACTATCCTAAAAATGTAACTTTGTCCACACTATAAAACCTGAATAAAATACTTTTAGATGGGACATCAAAAACCTATCAAATGAACCCCTTATGGTCTAAAAACCCGAACATGGATTAATTTACATACAGAGAATACACAGTTTCAATTAAATTTTTCTTATGGTCAACTAGTCAAGCAACATTTCCCCTCAAAGTCAGCCTTCTCATAATCTCCTTGTCTCAAACTTAGTAAACTGCATAAGTTGATTTGGAATTGGTTGAGAAAAAAGGCCAGATGGATTGACCATAGTCTAAAAAACCACATAATGGAACATTTTCATGATTTAAATATAGGGGAACATTCAATTCTTTATGACATTTAGCTTGGTGCAAATGGTAAGACCCCAAAGTAAGGTACTCTATACTTTAGCAATTCACACTTAGAAAATTATAATTAATTGCAAACACACTAGTAAATTTGAGTCCTTTTTTCAACGGCTATGTGTCACAATTCTAACACTACCCCATCGGGCAAGTGACACAGGCCGATGTTGCAGCTTTTGTGTTGTAACCACTAATGGCTATTATGTGTTTTGTTATTTCGGTGGAAATAACCATTGCACTAAGCACTGACTACACTATTTACCATGTCATTGTTACACTTTAAGACTGTTGCAATTACGATGGGTGTGCAACAGATTTGTTGTACATGTGATGTCTAGCTATCTGCAATTTCCAACATCCGGTCATTGCATGTATAGCTTCGGTGTCAGACGTTCTCTGGCATCCATTGTAATTGTGACAGTATTCTATATTATTAAAAATAATATATAATAAGCTTCGCTTTGTTTTTCACCAAATGAAAATGTGTCTGCAGATGAAAATATTCAATATAATGCATGTAGTTTTAAATGTTCAATATAATGCCTAGAAATATAGGAATGCTACAGATGCCTTGGCATGTATGGTAGTTGATATTACTAGTTTGATTCCTTCAAACGAATTTGTAACCTGGTAATAGCCACAATTACCCTTATCTGAATAATCTACCAAAAAGTTTCAAGCTAAAGCACACCTCTTTTAGGACATTGATGCTTTTCATGATAGGAAGTAGATCACTTTGATAAATGGTTATATGCATGCAATTGAACCCCAGTCCTCTAAACATAATTTTGAGAAATGTTGATGGCCTTTCTGCCATGTGTTAGGGTTTTTTCTTGCTAGGCCTCTGAAAGATATTTGAAATCTTAAACAACTCTATGACCCCTTAATGCCTTTTGACACTATGACTCAAGCACGGGAAAAAAAACTAATTGATGAGGTTCTTGATAACACTGGGGATACCTATTACCACCTCCTTTTTTGAGATCCACTTACTCAGGCAGGTTTTACCTTTGACTGATTACTGTCTTAACAGTATCTTTAGAGTAGATTGAAGCTTATGTGCTGAATACTCTATTTTAGATGGACATGTATATAACAATACAAATAACTATGATTATTTTTAGGATAAGCTTGGCTATCCAAATTAGTATCTTGATGATAGAAAACAACAACATGATTTATAATACATTCTTCTTTCCTTTTGCATCTCTTGTGAATGTAGGAGGAATAACCTATTTGATTTACTCTTCAAGAAATCAACAAACTTCAACTATGACCTTTAAGTACACAATTGATTCTACAAAATACTATGAAAGTGATTGATTTAAACAGTTTTTTAATGCTTGGATGATGATGAATCACTTGAACAAATCTCTAGACCAATGCCTATCCTTGAGAAAATAGAGTCAAAAAGATGTAAATCCATAGAAATACACAAATAAGAATATTGTAGGATGCCTTACAACCTACATACAACTCAGATAAAAATGCCTTGCAAACTTATCCTGTCACTTCTACAATATTGTATCAAATCCTTAGTGATTGCAGTACTCTCTGAAACTACTCACAAAGTTTAATTCTTCCCTTAGAAGAAACTTGCAAATAACTAAATAGCTACCTTATAGCTGATATGTTTAAGATGCCTTACAAATTAAACATAAAAGAGTGCATATAATAAGCAAAGAGACAACAACAATGTAAAATAAAGTTGTACTACATTTTTATTCATATATTCTATTTCAAATACATATGAAGGCTTAAAAAGCTCAAAACACAGACATAAATCAAAAATTCTGTCTTCAATTATATTTCATCCTCCCCCTTTACAATTACCACTTTGGTCCTAAATATAGGTCCTTAACCATCTTGGAATCCTTTATTCTAGGATGCAACAAGATTTGGATGGTTTAAGGAACCAAACCCTAAAAGTACATAAAAAGACAAAATAAGAGAATTTAGAAGCGGTGGGAGGACAAGAACAGAGGATGTAGATCTGATATTCTTTGTCTCTTTTAGAATCTGGTGTCTTTGTCTGACAGTGTTCAGTATAGCTTCTGGTAGTTGCATTAAGATTGGGTGATCACCATTACAGGCTAACCTACACTCATATCTATTTATAGGTAACTTCCCTGTGATCATTTATTAGGTACCAGGTGTTCCCTTCTACTCTTCATCTAGGATTTCCTCTTCAATCACAAACCTCTTCTTCTTTGGCCTAATCATCAGCTCACATGTTGTCACTTCATCATCTATTGGCCACTTGAAGTCTCGAGTGCCCTGTACTTGTGCCTTTTCTCTCTCCCATCTGACATCAGTGATACTCTTAACATCCATTAAAAAATTATTAATGTCAATTTCAGTTTTGAAGGCCTCATCTAATATCTTATTAAATCCCTCAATATCTAAATTTGATCCAAAAATAAATGCCTCATTATTTGGCATCTTGCTGTCAAACTCATTCCTCCAGGCATCTAAGGCCTTTACCTGATCATCTTCTCCTCTTAGGCAAGGAACAAAACTATTAAAATCTCTAGAAAAGAGGCTCAATCTAACCTCTATTTGATTCAACTTGCCTTTGAAGAATGAGAGAGAAATATTAGCCTTTTTGATGTCATCTTCCACCTCTATTACTATCTCAGGCAAGTCTAATCTTAGGGTTTGCAAAGAAGCAAGTTTTTCAAACAACTGCACCTTGGAAGACCATTTAGTAAAATAGGGGTTCAATATAGAAAGATATCCCATTACCTCAACATGCAAATTTGGCAACTTATTATAAGCATTAAGGATAACATCAGTCTTATCCTTCAATACATCAATCCTGTGTTGGAGAATGCCTCTAAATGCTTTCAAGGCAATTTCATATTCCTTTTTTCCCATATCCTCCTTCTCAACCACCTCTTCTAACTTTGCTTTTTCTTCAATTTGCAAAGGTTTTTGTGAACGTACAAACACTACCTTAGGTTTTTCTTCTAATTCCTTCAATAGCCTTTCAATCACATGACCTTGCTGCTGTATTTTGATGTGGCACATTTCTCAGTCCTTGGCCAATGCACTGGTCTCCTCTATCAATGTGCTACATCTATCAAATAAATATTTAGTCTTGTCCTCATTCAAGTGTTCCCAATGTGTCATAATCTAGGATATTTCCAAATCCCCTGTATTCTGTATAGACCAGACCATTTGATTTCCTACCATGTTCTCTTGAATGATCAACAATTGAGGCTTCTGGTCTTTTGGGAAAAGGCTCCACATGGCAAAGGTTTGAGATTTTGGGCTATACCCAAAGCCCTTAATCATATCTCCCATTTTAACCTCACTTGCCATCTTCAAGTCTGGCTACTTTCTTATTTGATCAATTACAAAAGCTAAAGCCAAATCCCAACCCTCAGCAAGCAATATGCCACTGTTTAATACCATTTTTTTGGCCTCATCAGGTGAGATGTCCTCACTGTTTAGGTCATATTATTGTAAGGTCAAAAGGGCCTCATTGGTCACTGTATCTTCCCCATCAACCATTAACTAAGCTCCAATTTTCACTTTTTTGTACCATATCAAAAAGTCCTTAAATTCCTCAATTTTGATGAAGTTATCATCACTTAAAACCTACTGTTGATGTATCAACCTTTTATCAATACAATCCTTAAGAGGTAACTCAACATTTTCCTTCATATAAGGTTGTTGCCTCTTGCCGTATCTAATCAATTTTCTTAGGTTATGGTCATATAACCTATTCCTAGGAACTAGGGCACTTGCTTTATCCCTTTTCTTTTCTTTCCTCTCAGCTGAAGGCTGGCCTATTTCCATCTATTGTCTTTTGGCTGAAGGCTCCTCTACATCATCAGGCTGTGTGGCCTCTATTAGGTCAATAGTGTGGCCCTTAGCTCCCTACAACTATGGTATCTCTGCAACATTCTACTAAGGTTGAGCATATCTAGCTCGATGGGCATAGTCATTGTCACTGCTACTATCATATTCAAACTCCAAATGATCTGGCTCTTGGGCTCCTTTTTTGTCAAGAACATTCTCAAGCTATTCACAAAGAATATAAAAATAATAAATCATGGCTCTTATTCTGTCAAAATATGACAAATCAGGATAGAATCCTCCAAAAGCCAATCCATTTCTTTTGATTTGTCTTTCAAGGTTCAGCAATTCCCGAATCCTTGATCTCCTTGTCTTGATCTCATCTTCATCAAGAAGGTTTCTTGTCACATCCTCTTCAATACATTCACAATGGACATTTGTATTGGGGATTGTGGGTGTATATAGATTTTTGACTCCTGCCATAAAACATTCAGGATCAATATATTTGTATGAAGCTGCCCCCATTCTGCAACTTTCCAACCACTGGCTAACTGAGCTAATGGAACCTTTGCCAATAGTAAAATTGGAAATTCTAAACTGTCTAGGGGTTAAGGTCCCCTTCTTGTGTGGTCCAAAGTGATCATTGTCTATTAATAATAATTGCCATATAAATTCCATGGCAGCTACTCTTGTTGGTACATGGTAAGGCAAGATATGAGGTGGATGTATACACCCATATACCCTTATTATGGTATAGTTCTCTTCCAGGAAGAAATATCCCCAATTATGGTCGCCCTCCCATTTATCTAAATATTCATTAGTCCTTAGTATTTGCATAATCTTAATTGGGAGCCTTGTCCTGCTGGTGCCCATGCTCTGTACTATTGGATATACAATCCAATTCTGGTATGCACAGCAATCACAATCCCTAGATGTATAGTTCCAAACCTTTACCCAAAATTGAATGGGATTAGGTCTGCCCTAAAAAATCCTCTAAGGGGTCAAATTGTTTACATCCATGATCACAAAATTAAAATATAACAGCAGATCCATGAGGATGGAGTAATGGAAGAACTTGGGTTCTTTCTCCTTAGGATCCCTAATCTTCTTCTGAGTTTCTATAAATCCCTTGTGCATCTTGTCAATAATATATTGTATATAGTCATAGCTGGTGCTAGAATGCACCTCCTGTAAATCCAGCACCATCATCAATATCCTGGCATTAATTTTCTCAGCTTCCCCATCTATCCCTAGCACGCTATACAGGGCATAGGCGACATACTTACCATATAAATATAGATCCTTGAAGTAATATGGGGCTTTCCCAGGCATATGAGAAACATGGTTTTTTATCTCCTTGAGCATGTGTTTCTATAACAATCCCCTAGCAATACCAGGCTTCAACTTGTACCTTTCCTCTTGCTTAGTAATGTCAATTTCGGTAGACATAGTACTATACAAACCAAAAGCTTGCATAAATGAATTTCTATTTAGGATGAGTAGGGCAGTGCCATCATTCCTCTTAATTGTCTTAGACAAGACATCATAATGAGTGGTGAGGCCTAAGAACAAATCTACATCTATGTAGACATCAGGAACAATTAACCTAGCCAAACCACAGGTCCAAGGGTTTGATACTGGGATGGCTTTATAATTTTTTTTATAAAAGTAGTTAAAGAGGGAAAAAATTGTTGATCCTAGAGTATCAGCATCCCTGATGTTTCAATAGTCATCTATAAGCACATTAGCATTTTCCCTCTTATTCTTAGTTGAACCCAGAAGCAATCTAAGGAATTCATCAAAGTAATTTCAATTTTCGTTAGCCTCTTCATCTACATCTTCACTTCTCCCACTGGTAGAAGCTACACTAACTGCTTTACTCATCTTTGTTGTGCTTCAATCCCCTTTTCTTCACCGATATTGAAAAAAATCTTCTCTCAAGACTCACTTTACTTCTTTGTGCACAATTCTCAGAAATTCAAAGCCTTTTGATCAATTGAGTACTCTGTAACATATCTATTTCTTCTCTCTTCTCAAAATACCTAGCACTTCTTCGTTCTAAAATTATGAAAGCAAGATAAGTTAAAATGAACCTTCAATCAACTCTTTATGGTAACTATTCCAAGTACATGACTCATCATTTGAAAAATCATCAATTTTGTCTTCAATTCAACATGCTATGGAATTAATTGAAAACCTAGCCATAGTTCATGAGTGTGATAGGAATTCAAATTCATATATGTGTATCTTTAGAAAAATCCTTATAAAATTTAAAGGAGATGACATGTCCTTGCGTGATTGGCTCTTTGTCATACATCTCAGCTACCCTTTTTACACAGTAAACAATATCCAAGCTTGTCATTGGACATCAAATGATTCATGTTGTCATGTCAGCCACTGTTTCCTTTTCTTATAATTTCATATTTAGCGACTACGCGACTGTGTATAATCTCCTTGTCGCTGACCCAAGTCTTTAACCCTTGATTCTTCTGGAGATCTAGCGACCATGTTACTTTTCTATATTGGTTAACCATAGTTCATTTTTGGCAATCACGTGACTGTGTAAATCAAAGTCACTGGATGAAAAATCTAACTCATATTTTACTCGGAGACTCTGTGACTGACAGTTACCTTTAGCCCTTATAGTTATCTCCATGTCACTGAATGCTTGCTTCTCTTTATGAGACCCTGCGACTACCCTTGGTCACTTAATTGTTGAATACAAATGTTAAGTGACAAATATTTTAGAGACAATGTGACAAGCATTTTACCCTTTGGCTCATCTAGAGACTACGTGACATACGCTTATATCTAAGTCATGAGTACCTTTTCCTTTGGGATCTTTCGTTCAGAGACTTTGTGACCACCTTTGGATCATTTAATCATTGCATCTGATGGCTCCTACTAAGTTGCTAAGTAAATATTTATACCCTTAGATTATCTGGAGACTATGAGATAATAAAGGCCTTTATACTTAGTCTCTTAATCGCTGATTGATTCATTTCCTTTGGGAAACTACGCGACAAGTTTATTAATTGACTCACCTTTGGATATGTGTCTCCTTCCATCTACTTGTCTCTGCATCACCAAATGGAAAACTAACTCAGCATTTTAATCCCATGACAACCTGACTGTGTCATATCTCAAACTGCATATGGTTAGTCGTGAAGCCTCAGCATCTTTCCCTTAACTGCCATCCCTTCTGGAGACTACGCAACATGAATTTTATGTTACTTACTTAACTGTAGGCCAATTCAGTGACCATGCTACTAAAGTAATCGCCAAGTCTCGTAACCAATCACTAACTACCAGCCAATTCACCCAACTCCACGACTGACCTATGGGCCCATTCTCAAATTGTTGCCATGTTTATTTATTTAGAGACTACATGACATGAAGGGGTCCGCCAAGTCTTATAACACAGAAGGAATATTCCAATTCCTTGAGAGACATCCTGACATAAACTAATTGCCAGGTCTTGAGATAAAAAGGAATATGCGATCAGGATCACATGACTAGGCAACCATGCTTTTAAAACACATGACTTAAGTTATTTTCAAAAAGTAACACCAAAATAGAAGTAAGATAATCATCTTAGGGTTTTTCTCATTTTGGCCTATAAAACAAGACCTAGGGTTTTGAGGTTTTGTTCTTTTACATGGATTCTGACCTAAAGACCCTATATAATTTCAACTGGGAAGCTACAAGAAATTGAGAGACATCTGGCTTTAGGAAAGAAAAGCATGAGGATCACAAAATTTTTGGCAAATAAACTAGAACTAGGAAAACAACCAATAGTGGCTCTACCTAAGGATTGACTAAACCTAGTTTATGGAAAAGAACCACAGAATCTCTGGTTGCAGACCTCTTCAAAAAATAGAGCAGAAACACCCTAAAGTAGAAAGGGACATATTTACAAAACTTTACAAAAAAAAAGGGAAAGACTTACAATATGATACATATTCACTTGTGCATTGCTCTAATCCTTACTTAAAGAAAGGCTTCAAGAATTGCCCATGCACAGGCAGCTCAAAACTCTCTCCCTCCATATTCTTCAATAAATATGAGTCTTTTCCAAAACTCTTTGAAACAATAAAAGGTCCTAACCACAAAGACTCAAATTTCTTATGCTTACCTTTATCTTCTGCTCTTGCATTCCATTGGAGATCTAGGTCACCAGCCTGGAATTTTCTCCCAGTAGCCCTCTTGTCAAATAGGTACTTCATCTTTTGCTATAGCTTTATGTTTTCTTTCTAACTACTTCTCCTTGCTTCATCCAATTCAATCAATTGTATCATTCTATCTTGCATACTATCAGAGACATCTAATTGTTCTTCCTGTATAAATTGGCATATTGGTAGAAGATTGTTAATTGGTAACCTTGCTTGTAGACCATAGACCAGCTCAAAAGGAGACCTACTAGTTTCCTTTTTGAGTGTTATCCTATCATCCCAAAGAACTAATTCCAATTTTGTGTGCCATGTTCTCTTATTTGTTCCAGAGTCCTCTTCAGTATCTTTAATATACTTTTATTGCTAGACTTAGCTTGTCCATTAGCCTATGGGTGATATGGGGATGAGTATGATATTACAATCCCATATCTTTCATAGAAACATGTCATCTCCTCTTATCTAAAACTCATGGCATTGTCCATTACTAGCTTAACAGGCACAACAAATCTGGTTATAATATTATCCATGAGAAACTCAGTAACCACCTTGCTTGTTGCTCTCCTTGTAGGGATAGCTTCAATCCATTTAGTAAAGTAATCTGTGGCAAGTAATATCCAACTATGTCCACCAATAGATTTCTCCTAGAACTCACCAATAAAGTCAATCCCCCACATAGAAAAAGGAGCTTCAGTACTCACTGGGTTCAACAACAGAGCACATGCAAATTTTAATTTATTGGAAAACTTTTGACATAGTTCACACTTCTTGACATGTACATAAGTATCTTTGAACAAGGTAGGCCAATAATATCCTACTCTTAAAATCTTATGGGCAGTAGTTTTAGTAGAAAAGTGACCTCCACATTCTCCTTCATGCATTTCAGTCAAAACTTTCTTAGCTTGGTATCTGTCAAGGCATAACAATAGTACACCATTCTTATCTTTCCAAAACAAGTCACCTTGGATCATAGTATACCTTTGAGCTTTCAATTTTAGACTCCTCTTCTGATTTTCAGACAAATGATTAGGACACTTAGCATTTTTGAGAAAGAAAACAATATCAGTATAATATGGTTGCCTTTCTATGCTAGTAATGGCTTGGTCATGTGTTCCAGTGTGATTCATCTGTACTAAATCCAAATTCTCTTCTATCATGAGCTTGGCCAAGCCTTGTCCTCTTATTAACTTGGTGATATTAATCTCAAGGTTGAATTCTTGAATTCTAGTGATCCACTTACACCTCTTACCAGTTACCTCTGACTATGTAAGGAGATCCTTTACTGCTGAATGAGGAACATAGGCCTGTACTTTAGCACAAACCAAGTAAGGCCTAAAAGATTCCACAGCCTTTACCAATGCATAAGCATGTTTCTCCATTATGTCATAGTTAAGCTCTGTAGCCTGCAAGAACTTACTGTAGAAAGCTATAGGGTGTTCAAATCCTTGTTCATCCTTTTGAAGCAAAAAAACAACAATTGTATGGAATGATTCAAATGAAAATAAAGAAAAAGGCCTAGTATAATCTAGAGACTTCAACACTGGAGCCTACTACACTGCTTCCTTTATCTTTTCAAATGCTTGCTGAGCTTCTTCATTCCAGATAAACTTAGCATCCTTCTTTAGCAGTTTGACAATGGGTTTCACAATTTCTGCAAAATTTACTATAAATCTTCTAACAAAGTTAATCTTTCCTAAGAAAGATTGCACACCTTTTAAATTCTTTGGAACAATTACCTTTTGAATTGCTTCCACTCTTTCAGGGTCTATTCCTACCCCTTCCCTAGATACTATATGTCTAAGCAACTTCCCTTCTTTGACTGCAAAATGACATTTTTTAGGATTTAGTGAGACACCATATTCCAATGCTTTGTAAAAAATCTTACCCAAGTGATCACAGTGATCAATAGACCTTTTGGAATAGGTAGTTAAGTCATCTTGATAAATAACCATGAAGAGATCTATGAATTCCTTGAAAGCAACATCCATAGCTCTCTGAAAAGTTGCTCCTGCATTTATCAATCCAAAAGGCATCCTGATATACACATAAGTTCCCCATGGAGTAGTAAATGCAATTTTATACTACTCTAATTCTTTGACTAGAACCTAGTTATACCCTGAGAAACCATCCATCATAGATAGTAATTCACAACTAGTCACTCTGTGTAACATTGCTTCCATATTGGGTAATGAGTAGTTATCTTTCAGAGAAGCAATATTTAGATTCCTAAAATCCACACATAGCCTGATATCACCATTTTTCTTCCTAACTTGCACTAAATTTGATACCCAAGTTGAATGTCTGATAGGTTGGATTATCCTAGCATCCTTGAGTTTCATCTACTCTTGTTGCATTTTAGGAGCCAACAAGGGGTTAATAGGCCTTTGTTTTTGCCTAAATGGTCTCACATCTGATTTCAATGGGATTTCATGTTGAAAAAGGTTTTCTCTATATGCTTTCAATTCCTCATATGACCAAGCAAAGACATGTTTATATCTTCTCAATAATTTAACCAGATTTATTCTTATGTGAGAATCTAAACCTTTCCCAATATAAATTGTTTGAGCACTACTTTCAGATCCTAAGTTTATTTCTTCTAAATCCTCAATTTTGGCATTGCTTAACTTTGATGAATCATTTTTCTAACTTATAAACAATGCTTCAAGCTCCACCAAACCCCTAGGATTCTGATTAGAACTTAATTGGACAACTTCATTTCCACAGATGTAGTCTTTTCCACCATCATGTTCCAGTAAGGAACTACAATCTATACTTTGGTTCTCATAATGGTCTAAACATTGCATGAACCTCAAAATATCTTGATCATCCTGGAACACCTGCCAATTGTATATGTTGTCCAGAACAACTGGTCTTGTTTTGACTTCTAGTATTGATACCTCATGTAAGGTCAAATCATCAATTTTTAAAGCAACATTTGCTAAAAAATCAGCCATAATATTTTTTGACCTTTCTAACCAACTTATATCAGAGGCATCAAAAATTTCAAGTTGATCCCAAATAGCATACTTGTACATTTTCAATCTGTTGTTTTTTATAGCATATTTGGATCTGACTTGTGCTACCACCAACTCTGAATTTCCATAAACCTTTAAACATTTTATACCATATTTGGTAGCAATTTCAAGTCCTAAGAATAAAGCCTCGTACTCTATAGTATTGTTTGTACATTGGAAGGCTAATAGAAATGAGTACTTAAAAGTTGTACCTGATGGAGATATTAACAATACTCCTACCCCTGATCCTTCTTTAGAGCAAGCACCATCAAAGTACATCTTCCACAATCCATGTTCCTACATAATTAATTCTCTGTTTAAAGGATCAACCTTTTGATCTTGACAATAAAGTTCACTTTTTCGTATCCTAAAATTTTCCATGTCTATGTCAATGCAACAATTAACATTAGTGTCTTCAAATTTTTCTATCATGTGGGGAGTTCTACTTTCACTTAAAACCCTAACATTATCTCTAGCAATGTTGAAAGTAGCATAGGATAAATCATTTTGTATACTACCTCCCATTGAAGCACTCCATTTTCTTGATAGCAACATGCCATAATGTGGTGGTATATCAACCACAAGAACATTCATAGTCATTAATACATCAGGACATACTACAAGTCTATAAGGCATAGCCTCAATGGTACCAATCACATGGACCTCTCTAGAGTCCATAGCTCTACATCTCCATAAGGAGTGTCAACTTGTAACCCCATTTACTTCATGATTTCAACTGGCATAATTGTATTAGAAGCCCTTGAATCAATCATGCAATTTTTTAGCATCTTGTCATTAATTATTAATGACATAAAAAATGGGTCAACAACCTTTCGGGAAGAAGCTACATTTAAAAATATTTGAGGGATTTCAGATGTTAACACTTCTACTTCATTTTCCTTGATAATTGGCCTCTTGGAAACATCTACTAGACTCTGAACCTTTATTGTGGGTACACTATTTAATAATGACATTACTTTTTCCTTATATTCTTTAATCCTCATCATTTCCAGAAATGAAACCTTAATTGTCATCTGGAATAAACATTGACCCATATCTACTGGACTGTACTTTATATCTAAAAACTTTGATTTGTCAATAATGACATCATTTTCTTCATTGTGTTCTCTTAGAGCTGACTCTTTTAACTTTTTATTTTCTATCTTTTGAACAGGAACAATTTTTTCTTGTCTTTTCACATCTTCCTCTTGTACAACATTTGGCTCTATGGCTTTTGTAATAATGTTAACCTTATGTTTATTTACATTTTCAATAGGTCCATCTTTCTTTTGCACATATCTAGTGTCTGTTTTATTTTCCTTTATAAAGACACACGAGGGTTGGCTACCAGTACCACCTACCACCCTGTTCCTCAAGTGGTAATTCTTTCTAGCTTTATTCACTAACTCTGTAGTGATTATAGCCTTCTCTTCACCTGAAGCTTTCCTGATGACTGGAACATCTTTATTATCTTGAGCAAAACATCTTATATCATCATTCATTTCCTTAGTTTCACTATTAGATAGGATCTGCTGATGATGATTCTCCATCCTTTTCTATGAAGCATAATAATCATGATTTTCTTCTTCAACATCTATATCTATATCATGGAATGAATATGTATTGGTCATACTATGATCACATTTCTCACCCTCATCATTGCCCTGTCCTTGACTTACTCTTAGGTCTAACAAAACTACACAAAAATTAGGGTTATGAGGAGCCTCACATGCTTCACACCAAGTATCATCATTGCAAAAATGAACAAAGTTTTTGTGAAGAGGGTCTGGAGTTCTGTTGTCTACTTTATCTTTTCTAAGCAAAGTAATAGGCTTCCCATCTTTGAATTGGGTTCCATAGGGATGGTTCTACATTATGTTTTGAGGATTATATGTAGCATTATAAGAGGGTCTATTGTTCTGAGGAGCTTTATACTCTTTGTACTCTGGTTCTTTCAAATTACTCCTGCTAAACCTTGAATCAGCCCTCCTATTTAGCTTACCAGATACCCTTCTATTCATTTCAATATTAACTGCTATTTTATAAGCATCAGTAAGAGTTCTAGGATTCTTATCTCTAAGAGCATATCCCTTTTTAGAATCAAAAGAATTCAAATAAGTTGCTAAACATACCTCTTCATCTAGCTTTATTTTCTGAAATAATTTGTGCATAGCTCTTTAAAATCTGGTATTAAACTCTGTGACTTCCTCATTATAGTTCTTTTTAATATTATTGAACTCATTCAATAAAAAGCCTTTATTTTTCTTGTCTCCATATTGATCTTTAAATAGTTCAATCAACTCATCCATAGAGACAACAAATCCATTAGATAAGCTTCTAAACCACTCTCTTTCATCTTCAACTAAGGACTGAACAAACAATTTCATCAATACATCCTCATGAGTGATATTCAGATCATCAACAAAATCAATGAATTTTCTAAGATGTGTTTCACAAGATATAACATTATTACCTGCAAATTTAGGGAGTTTTTCTCCTATATCACCCACATCTTTAGGAAAAGCATTAGGATATCTAGGTATACCAAAAAAATTAAACTATTTGTACCTTTTTGTGTGTAATGGTTTTCTTTGAAAGCTATCATCCTCCTTAGCAGAAGTGGCCCTTGTTTTAGAAGAAGTAACATTTTCTGAACCAGCATAAGCATATTTTGAGGACTATAAAAAATCTATCTTTTTCTTCATTTCAATAGTGGAAGCCTCCATCTGAGCCTTCTCTAACATTTTTTCCATAGTTTCTTTTTCAACTCTTAATTTTTCTAAATTAATGTCCAACTTGGACATTTGTTCAGTCAAACGCTTTTGAAACTTAGGATCTTGATTCCTACTTTCACTCATTTTTTGTTTTCCTTTATCCTTTTGTGAAATAGGAGCCTTATGAGTGACTGGTATTTCTTGGTCCCTCTGAGACCTCTCTGTATCTTTTATACTTTGTTGTTTTAAACAATTTATTTTGTTCTTATCCACATTCTTAGGATCACTCTTTTTCTTTCTCATTTCTCTTTCTTTCTTCATTTGCTAAACCAGGGCTAGCTATTTCAAAATGATCTTCTCTTCATTTGCCAAAATATCAGAAGGAGCATCTTCTGAATCTGAATTAGAAGTACTATTCTCTTCTCTTTCACTTGAAGTTGAGGTGACTATGGGTGTTTCAAATATCCTCTCAACTACTTCTTCATATTCTAAAGTATTCCCATCATGAGAGTTTTGACCTACATTTAATTCTCTTCTAATATTACCCTATCTACCTCTCAGAGGGGTCTCATCCATGTTAACTAGATTTTTCTTTTTCCTCCAAGAAATCTCCATCTTTGAGGATGATGGAAGTCCAACATATAATACTTTCTCAAGATTTGTTCTCATTCTTGACCTAGTATTCATTATTGAAAGATATTCACTCACTTTGCACTAATCTTAGAGATCTTCCTTTAGAGTCACCACCCAATAACTTGGGATAAATGAATACTATCAAATGAGAAATCTGACAACAACCACTGGTATGATTTGAAATTTTTTTCATCTTTGAAACACTTGATACTTCTGACTACTTGGACTAGAGATACTCTAAAACTTGTCAAGAAAAATATATAATCTCTATTCCCCAGCGGAGTCCCCAATTTGTTAGGGTTTTTTATTGCTAGGCCTCTGAAAGATATTCAAAATCTTAAACAACTCTATGACCCCTTAATGCCTTTTGACACTATGACTTAAGCAAGGGAAAAAACACTAGTTAATGAGGTTCTTGATAACACTGGGGATACCTAATACCACCTCCTTCTTTTTTGAGATCCACTAACTCAGGGAAGTTTTACCTTTGACTGATTACTATCTTACCAATATCTTTAGAGTGGATTGAACCTTATGTGTTGAATGCTCTATTTTAGATGGACATGTATATAACAATACAGATAACTATGATTATTCTGAGGATAAGCTTGGTAATCCAAATTAGTATTTTGATGATAGCAAATAGCAACATGATTAAGAAATACATTCTTCTTTCCTTTTGCAACTCTTGTGAATTTAGGAGGGATAACCTATTTGATTTACTCTTCAAGAAATCAACAAACTTCAACTATGACCTTTAAGTACACAATTGATTCTACAAAATACTCTGAAAGTGATTGATTTAAATAGTTTTTTAATGCTTGGATGATGATGAATCACTTGACAAACTCTAGACCAGTGCCTATCCTTGAGCAAATAGAGTCAAAAAGATGTAAATCCATAGAAATACACAAATAAGAATATTGTAGGATGCCTTACAACCTACATAAAACTCAGATAAAAATGCCTTGTAAACTTATCTTGTCACTTCCACAATATTGTATCAAATCCTCAGTGACTGCAGTACTCTCTGAAACTACTCACAAAGTTTAATTCTTCCCTTATATGAAACTTGCAAATAATTAAATAGCTACCTTATAGCCAATATGTTTAAGATGCCTTACAAATTAAACATAAAAGAGTGCATATAATAAGAAAAGAGACAACAACAATGTAAAATAAAGTTGTACTACATTTTTATTCATATATTTTGTTTCAAATACATATGCAGGTTTAAAAAGCTCAAAACACAGACAGAAATAAAAATTTTTGCCTTCAATTATATTTCATCCTCCCCCTTTACAATTACCACTTTGGTCCTATATATAGGTCCTTAACCATCTTGGAATCCTTTATTTTAGGATGCAACAAGCTTCGGATGGTTTAAGGAACCTAACCCTAAAAGTACAGAAAAAGACAAAATAAGAGAATTTAGAAGTGATGGGAGGACAAGAATAGAGGATGTAGATCTGATATTCTTTGTGTCTTTTGGAATTTGGCACCTTTTTCTAACAGTGTTCAGGATAGCTTCTGGTAGTTGTATTAAGACCGAGTGACCACCATTACAGGCTAACCTACACTCATCTCTATTTATAGCTAACCTCCCTGTGATCATTGATCAGGTGCCAGGTGTTACCTTCTACTCTTCATCTAGGATTTCCTCTTCAATCACAAACTTCTTCTTCTTTGGCCTAATCATCAACTCCCATGTTGTCACTTCATCATCTGTTGGCCCCTTGAAGTCCTAAGTGCCCTATACTTGTGCCTTTTGTCTCTCCCATCTAACATCAGTGATACTATAAACATCCATTAAAAACTTATTAATGTCAGTTTCAGCCTTGAAGGCCACATCTAATATCTTATTAAATCCCTCAATATCCAAATCCGATCCCAAAATAAATGCCCCATTATTTGGCATCTTGTTATCAAACTCATTCCTCCAGGCATCTAAGGCCTTTACCTGATCATCTTGTCCTCTTAGGGAGGGAAAAAATATATTAAAATCTACAATGAAGAGGATCAATATAACCTCTATTTGATTCAATTTGCCTTTGAAGAATGAGAGAGCAATATTAACCTTTTTGATCTCATCTTCCACCTCTGTTACTATCTCAGGCAAATCTAATCTCAGGGTTTGCAAAGAAGCAAGTTTTTCAAACAACTGCACCCTAGAAGACCATTTAGTAAAATAGGGGTTCAATATAGAAAGATACCCCATTACCTCAACATCAGTCTTATCCTTCAATACATCAATCCTGTGTTAGAGAATGCCTCTAAATGCATTCAAGGCAATTTCATTTTCCTTTTTTCCCATATCCTCCTTCTCAACCACCTCTTCTGACTTTTCTTTTTCTTCAATTTGGAAAGGTTGTTGTGAAGGTACATAAACTACCTTAGGTTTTTCTTCTAATTCCTTCAATAGCCTTTCAATCACCTGACCTTGCTGGTGTATTTTGATGTGGCACATTTCTCGGTCCTTGGCTAATGCACTGGTCTCCTCTATCAACGTGCTACATTTATCAGACAACTGTTTAGTCTTGTCCTCATTCAAGTGTGCCCAATGTGTCATAATCTAGGATATTTCCAAATCCCCTGTATTCTGTACAGACCAGACCATTTGATTTCCTACCATGTTCTCTTGAATGTTCACTAATTGAGGCTTATGGTCTTTTGGGAAAAGGCTCCACATGGAAAAGGCTTGAGATTTTGGGCTATACCCAAAGCCCTTAATCATATCTCCCATTTGAACCTCACTTGCCATCTTCAAGTCTGACTGCTTTCTTGTTTGATCAATTATGAAAGTTGAAGCCAAATCCCAACCCTCAGCAAGCAATATGCCACTGTTCAATACCATTTTTCTGGCCTCATCAGGTGAGATGTCCTCGTTGTCTAGGTCATATGATTGTAAGCTCAAAAGGGCCTCATTGGCCACTGTCTCTTCCCTGTCAACCTTTAACTAAGCTCTAATTTTCTCTTTTTTGTACCATATCAAAAAGTCCTTAAATTCCTCAGTTTTGATGAAGTTATCATCACTTAAAAACTGTTGTTGATGTATCAACCTTTCATCAATACAAGCCTTAAGAGGTAACTCAACATTTTCCTCCATATCAGGTTGTTGCGTCTTGCCCTGCCTAATAAATTTTTGTAGGTTATGGTCATATAACCTATTCCTAGGAGCAAGGGCACTTGCTCTATCCCTTTTCTTTTTTTGCCTCTCAAATGAAGGCTAACCTATTTCCATCTTTTGTCTTTTGGCTGAAGGCTCCTCTACATCATTAGGCTGTGTGGCCTCTATTAGGTCAATAATGCGGCCCTCATCTCCCTACAATTGTGGTATCTCTGCAAGATTCTACTGAGGTTGAGCATATCTAGCTGGACGGGCATAGTCACTATCACTACTACTATCATATTCAGACTCTGAATGATCTGGCTCTTGGGCTCCTTTTTTGTCAAGAACATTCTCAAGCTGTTCACAAAGCACATAAAAATTATCAATCATGGCTCTTATTCTGTCAAAATATGAAAAATTAGGATAGAATCCTCCAAAATCCAATCCATTTCTTTTGATTTGTCTTTCAAGGTTCAGCAATTCCTGAATCCTTGATCTCCTTGTCTTGATCTCATCTTCATCAAGAAGGTTTCTTGTCCCATCCTCTTCAATACATTCACAATGGACATTTGTATTGGGGATTGTGGGTGTATATAGCTTTTTGACTCGTGCTATAAAACCTTCAGGATCAATATATCTGTATGAAGCTGCCCCCATTCTGCAACTTTCCAACCACTGTCTGACTGAGTCAATGACACCTTTTCCAATAGTAAAATTGGAAATTCTAAACTGTCTAGGGGTTAAGGTCCCCTTCCTATGTGGTACAAAGTGCTCATTATCTGTTAATAATAATTGCCATATAAATTCCATGGAAGCTACTCTTGTTGGTACATGGTAAGGCAAGATATGAGGTAGATGTATACACCCATATACCCTTATTATGGTATAGTTCTCTTCTAGGAAGAAATATCCACACTTATGGTCTCCCTCCCATTTATCTAAATATTCATTAGGCCTTAGTAGTTGCATAATCTTAATTGGGAGCCTTGTCCTGTTGATGCCCATGCTCTGTACTATTGGATATACAATCCAATTTTGGAATGCACAGCAATCACAATCTCTAGATGTATAGTTCCAAAACTTTACCCAAAACTGAATGGGATGAGGTCCGCCTTGAAAAATCCTATGAGGGGTCAAATTGTTTACATCCATGATCACAAAATTAAAATATAACAGTAGATGCATGAGGATGGAGTAATGGAAGAACTTGGGTTTTTTCTACTTATGATATCTCATCTTCTTCTAAGTTTCTATAAATACCTCGTGCATCTTGTCAATAATATATTGTATATATTCATAGCTAGTGCTAGAATGCACCTCCTAAAAATCCAGCACCATCATCAATATGCCAGCATTAATCTTCTCAGCTTCCCCATCTATCCCTAGCACTCTACATAGGGCATAGGCAACGTACTTAATGTAGAAATATAGATCCTTAAAGTAATATGGGGTCATCCCAGGCATAAGAGAAAGATGGTTTTTTATCTCTTTGAGCATGTGTTTCTATAACTGTCCCCTAGCAATATAGGCTTTAACTTGTACCTTTCCTCTTGCTTAGTAATGTCAATTTTGGTAGACATAGTACTATACAAACCAAAAGCTTGCATAAATGAATTTATGTTTAGGATGAGCAGTGCAGTGCCATCATTCCTCTTAATTGTCTTAGAAAAGACATCATAATGACTGGCGAGGCCTAAGAACAAATCTACATATATGTAGACATCAGGAACAATTAACCTAGCCAAACCACAGGTCCAAGGCTTTGATACTGGGATGGCTTTATCAAATTTTTTATAGAAGTAGTTAAAGAGGGAAAAACCTATTGATCATAGAGTATCAACATCCCTGATTTCGCAGTAGTCATCTATAAGCACATTAGCATTTTCCCTCTTGTTCTGAGTTGAACCCGGAAGTAATCTGAGGAATTCATCAGAGTAATTTCATTTTCTCTTAACCTCTTCATCTACCTCTTCACTTCTCCCACTATTAGAAGCTACACTAACTGCTTTACTCATCTTTGTTGTGATTCAATCCCCTTTTCTTCACTGATATTGAAACAAATCTTCTCTCAAGACTCACTTTACTTCTTTGTGCACAGTTCTCAGAAATTCAAAGCCTTTTGATCAATTGAGTACTCTGTAACTTATCTAATTTCTTCTCTCTTCTCAGAATACCTAGCACTTCTTTGTTCTGAAATTTTGAAAGCAAGATAAGTTAAAATGAACTTTCAATCAACTCTTTATGGTAACTGTTCCAAGTAGATGACTCATCATTTGAAAAATCATCAATTTTGTCTTTAATTTAGCATGCTATTGAATTAATTGAAAACCTAGCTGTCATTCATGAGTGTGATAGGAAATCAAAATCATATATGTGTATCTTCAAAAAAATCCTTATAAAATTCAAAGGAGATGACATGTCCTTGTGTGATTGGCTCTCTGTGATACATCTCAGCTACCCTTTTTACACAGTAAACAATATCCAAGCTTGTCATTGGATGTCAAATGATTCATATTGTCATGTCAGCCACTGCCACCTTTTCTTATAATTTCATATTTAGTGACTACGCAACTGTGTATAATCTCCTTATCACTGACCCAAGTCTTTAACCCTTGATTCTTCTAGAGATCTAGTGACCATGTTACTTTTTTTGTATTGGTTAACCATAGTTCATTTCTGGCGATCACGTGACTGTGTAAATCAAAGTCGCTGGATGAAAAATCTAACTCATATTTTACTCGGAGACTCTGTGAGTGACAGTTATCTTTAGCCCTTATGGTTATCTCCATGTCACTGAATGCTTGCTTCTCTTTATGAGACCCCGCGACTACCCTTGGTTGCTTAATCGCTGAATACAAATGTTAAGTGACAAATCTTTTAGAGACAATGCAACAAGAATTTTACCCTTCGGCTCATCTGGAGACTACGCGACATACCCTTATCTCTAAGTCATGCGTACCTTTTCCTTTGGTACCTTTCATTCAAAGACTTCACAACCACCGTTGGATCATTTAATCATTGCATATGATGGCTCCTGCTAAGTCGCTGAGTAAATCTTTATACCCTTAGACTATCTGGAGACTATGCGACAATAAAGGCCTTTATACTTAGTCTCTTAATCGCTGAATGATTCATTTCCTTTGGGAGACTATGCGACAAGTTTATTAATCAACTCACCTTTGAACATGTGTCTCCTTCCATCCACTTGTGTTTGCATCACCAAATGGAAAACTAACTCAACATTTTAATCCTGCGACAACCCGACTGTGTCATATCTCTAACTTCTTATGCTTAGTCGTGAAGTCTCAGCATCTTTCCCTTAACCACCATCCCTTCTAGAGACTACGTGACATGAATTTTATGTTACTTACTTAACTGCAGGCCAATTCAGTGACCACGCTACTAAAGTAATCACCAAGTCTTGTAACCAATCACTAACTGCTAGCCAATTCACGCGACTCTGCGACTGACCTATGGGCCCATTCTCAAATTTCTATCATGTTTATTTATTCAGAGACTACGCGACATGAAGGGGTTCACCAAGTCTTATAACACAGAAGGAATATTCCATTTCTTTGAGAGACATCCCAAAATAAGCTAATCGCCAAGCCTCGAGATAAAAAGGAATATGCGATCAGGATCACGCGACTAGGTGACCATGCTTTTAAAACACATGACTTAAGTTATTTTCAAAAAGTAATGCCAAAATAGAAGTAAGATAATCATCTTAGGGTTTTTCTCATTTTGGCCTATAAAACAAGACCTAGGGTTTCAAGGTTTTGTACTTTTACATGGATTCTGACTTGAAGGCCCTATAGAATTTCAACTCAGAAGCTACAAGAAACTGAGTTACATCTGGCTTTAGGAAAGAAAAGCATGAGGATCACAAAATTTTTGGCAAACAAACTAGAACTGGGAAAACAACCAACACCATGTATTCAATATCAACAAATTAGCATCTTGCTTGAATCCATGCTATAAAAATAGTATGCACATTGCTAAGGTAAAGTTTGGAGAAGTAATCTTTTAGATATCAGAATCATCAATGAATATGCAAAGTAAGAGAAGACTCAACATAACTATATCATGTAGGTTTGAGTTGAGAATTATATTTGCAACTGAACATGAATCTAAATTACCATTCTTCCTATAGTGTTATTTGGAGTAGGATTCAAAGTGACTTTTAGAGTTAAGCTCTTGGTCATAAAATCAAGAAGTTTCAAATATTCTATTTTCCAATGAGAAATCCAATTTTTTAAGAATTTAATCCTAGTTACCATAACATTGCGAGTAGTTTAGCCACATATTTCACATATTCTGCAAGATCAAATTTTTTATAGATCAGTTTCATATACACATTTGACCAATAAAATCTGCTAACACAACTTCAGATCTTTAGAGGAGAAAAATTTTACTAACTGCACAAATATTTAGAGGAGTGAGTATTAAAGTTGAAGATGGGAAAAATGAATGACATAAATCATATCAAAAAAGAAAAAAAGGAAATAATAAGAGGGGAAATAAACTTAAGTCAAGGAAATCTATGTTTGACCAACCTTCTAACAAATAAAGGGAAGAATTCATGTTTTCATTGAAGTGAAAATCTACCCATGCAATCTAAAAAAGATTAACAATATAAAACTAAAATCATGCAAATTACAATTGTTGTGAAGAAAACTAACTGAAGATGATTTTCATGTCAAAGAAGTGGATGGATTCACATTGACAGAAAGGTAGAGTCACAAAAAACCTAATGCAATCTATCTAAAGCAAAGTAATATCCAAACAAAGTAAAAGGGAGTTCTTGTAATTTACCTGTACGAACATTTTGTGAGAGTTCCAGAGATAATTGGCCAAACTGCTTAAATAATCATAAATTCATCCACAACAAAAGAGAATGCCCAATTGTCTAAGAACAAATAATCATTCACAATCAAGAACTAGTTGTGGTAGTTCCTACTCTCTGAAACCTTGCAATGTCACACACCATTTACAGTAAGCCAAACGATTCCAGGCGTTTGAAAAACCAAACAATAACAAAATAACTAAATACACTACTGAATACTGACTCAAAACCCTATAACTAAATACAATACTAAATATTGACTTAAAACCCTACCTTTTGCTGCAAATGTATCTCAATACAATACTGAATATAGACTCAAAACCATACTTTTTGCTACAAATTTATCTCTACATACAAAAAATTAAATTTAATGAAATACACGTAGAAGAGTACAAACCAACAAGGGTAGAAACAAAAATGACCAATAAACAAATGCAAATTACCAAGATGGAAGAGTACAGACCGAACTAAGTCATATGCAACGCAACATTTTGAATACTGAAATGAAAATATTATAAAATGAACTAACTTGAACATCATATTTATAATTTTTTTTGTTGGCGATTCGAGGTGCTTAATAGAGAAAACCAAATTCTGCCATCTGCAAGGAAATATAAAAATCAGCACACAAACTCATAGAAATAATGCCCACATGATGCAACCACTCCGCAAAGCAAGCATAGTCACCTACCAGAAAATGTAAAAGGGAAATCAGAAATACAATTAATATTATATCAAAGGCAAATGAAAGGTCTAGATTTTTCCAATCATCTTTCCACCATATTGAACATTTCAAACCGTTGATGTTAAAGTGAAAATTTTTTCTTAAAAGAAGGAACGCCTTCAGCGTAATAAATCTATTTTCATAAAGAGATGCAAACTATGTAAAATATTGGTAATGGGTGGCAAGATCAAGGAAAAACTCAAAAGTACAAGACCTAAGGGCCAAACCTAATTCCTGGGGGGCTCATCACAGATGGCCTTGCCTACGTAACTCAAAGAGACATCATAGTTTGGGTTTAACTTTAAAACCGATCTTTTAAAGGATGGTAGAAGTGTTTACGCAACCCCTTTCTAGGGTAGAGTCCCCAGACAGTGTCTTCATTAACTGCAAATTAGTAACATATGTTAACTCAATAGGATAACATACATGGTGTTAACATATTTTGTTAACAACATATTGTATTAACATGTGTTTACTAATGTGCAAGTATGGTGCTGCATTATTTATGAGCTCACTGTTTAATACTGACATTGTTTACATCTTTGCATATGGAATGCTTGATGAACTAGGAAATTTGAGAGCTAGGGCATCGGTTCTATTACCTTCAAAGCATTGTGTGAAGTGTTTGATCTCTCTTTGTTTGTTTTTCTGTTGATATTGACTATGTGGTACTCCCCGTTAATGATCATTTCATGAGGAAATGTCTTGATGGCTCGCGGGTTGCAAGCTAGGGCATCATGCATTATTTATGAGCTCACTATTTTAGCACCACATGACCCTGTTATAAGCTATGTTTGTTATATATATATATATATATATATATATATATATATATATATATGATGTTATTT
>MU228126.1:1202883-1222901 GCA_018584345.1 Thuja plicata | reverse complement strand
TAGATAAGATTTCTAGCCTCTTGGGTAGACAGACCTCAACCTAGGCCACTAAATGTAGTCTATTCTTTGTGTCATACCTATTCCAAAGAAAGTTTCACTTGATTTTCTCCATCTCAACTTAGAATTTCTTTGAGACATGAAAAATACTCATAGTGCATAGACTTGTAGGTTCTAAAGGGATACCTTGAGAAGTTTTAATTTATCTAGTTGACTCAACAAAGCACCCTTCCAACCGGCGATCTTAGATTAGAATCTATCGAGAAGTCTCATCCAAAAAGAGTCAAGGACAAAATTAGAGAAAAGGGGAAATCCAATATAAGTTGATGGAATCTTCACTATAGAAAAACCTACAAGAGAAGAAATTATAATTAGTCACCGCTCTAAAGTATTATGAAAGAAGAGAGAGCTCTTATGGAGGCTAATTTTCTGGCCTAAAGCCTCTTTTTAATTTACCATAATATTCTTTAAATTATTATCTTTAGAGATATACCCATCACCCAAAATAATAGTATCATCAACAAATTATTCACATGAACACACTTGAGGAGTCGATGAAGGTGAAAGGCCCTTAATATGACAAGTTCCCCCAACTTTTCAAATGAATCTTCCTAAAGCTTCCACCACTCAAATTAAAAGGAAAGGGTAAATAGGACCTCCTTGTTTAATGTCCAGCTATTGAATAAATCAAAAGGAGACTCATTCACAATTATAGATAATATCAAAGTGGAAATAAAGTGATGAACCATCTAAATCAATTAATATTAAAGCAAAAAGAAGATAGAAATTTTGAGGGAAATTGCGCCTAGTCACAAGCCTTGTAAAGATCAATCTTGAGAAAGAAACCAACCTTCTTATTAGACACCAAGGAATGGATTTTCTTTTGCATGATAAGAATTGAATCCATAATTTGGTGCCCTAGAACAAACCCATTATGTTGATAAAAAGTTAAAATAGCAAGGAACTATTTAAGGAAATAGACAAAGATTTTTGAAAAAAATTATTAAACAGTGAATTGAAAAGTTGAATAGGGTAGAAATAACCAAATGCATTATTTTTAACCTTCTTAGGGATGAGAATAAAAAAATTGGTGTTCATTTTGTTGAGTAAGGTTCTATTGGAAATACAATATGGGAAAGCAAGATGCTGAGAGGGGGGGTGAATCAGATCTTCAACTTTTATCTCTGAAAACAAACTGATCCACAATCATACATAAATTTAATTGATCTATCATCTAGTAGCATTCATGACAGTAAATAAATAACACAAGACATAGAATTTTGGTAACCTAGAAACCCAATCAGGTAAAACTGGGGTGGGGATGACACCCAAAAAATCTTTGCTACTACAGCAATAAAGTATGCCTATTAGGGCTACAAGATTTGATCACAATATGTAATCTACCTGGTTAAAGGTTTGCCCAGTTAAGAGCTATAGATTATTACAATCTACCTTGTAAAAGGATTTAGACTTACAAAAAAGTAAGCACTCAGCTAAGAGATTTAGAAAGGTTTGTTAGAACCACTCTGTTAAGATATTTCACCTGATACACTTGTTAGAATTTTTCAAGATCTGATCCTTCGATATGCAGTCTAATGGTTATATGAATCTCCTATTTTCAATACCTTCTCTAATCTAATAATCTGATATATCTTTACTCTGCTGCTCACTGCACCTTCACTCTACTAGATCTATGCTTCCTCTATCAAAACAACCTTTTGTAAATCTCTCATGTACACATACACCTTCTCTCAATACTATCTCAATTAGGGTAAGAAGAAATCTTCATATACTTTACGGATTTGGAAATTAGATCTAGCTCAATGATCAGGATCAAATGCTTATGCCGCTTATGCAATCCAATTTTCTGATTGGCTACATGTGACATAGTGCGATAAAATAATTAAATGCATAATTATCCTATTGAAAACATTAAATGCTTAGATAAGTTGGCCCAAAAAAGTTTACCTTGAAATTGGTGTTAATTCTGAAATACATAACAAAACTATCTTGCTTGGCATAAAAAGACTCTATTGCTCGACATGAACTGAACTTGGTAACCATGTGACTCAGGAACTATTATTTTCTCGGCAATGACTACGTCAGATAGCTCAGCCTATATTGGATAGCTCAGCCGTAGTGATGACCGGCTAAAACTACCTAGATAAATGACTAAGTGTGGGACACTAATGATCAACGAAACTTAGAGATCAACAATCTCCCCCTTTGATATCAGTAGGAAAAACACTTATCATTTACATTCACAAGACTAGCCTAAGTACACAATGTGCTCCCCCTTAGATTATACTTCATACTTCATACATTATCTACATAATATACATGCCTTCAACAAAGATATTTATACCTATTTATGTCCTTTTCCTATTTCCAATCCTGTTTCCCCCTTGTTTTTGTCACTAATAGCTATGGGGCTTAAGTTGTATTTGTCCAAAAATGGTTTATGGAGTTGTAAAATCAATGCAAAGTATGTATCACAACTATCCTTAACAAACTTCATAACCCCCAACTTAACTTCTAGCTCGGCAGCTAGACTTACCAAACTATCTGAAGTAGAGAGATGAGAATACCTCTTGACCAATTCTCATGTAGCTTTTAGTTCCTTCTAAATAACCTCTAGATGAGGTGTCAAATTAGCCTAGATTGTTATTAGTTTGGTCCTGATTCGGCCATCTTCAGCCATAAGCTCGGCTAATCTCCTCTGTGCATGAGTCAATCTATCAAAATGGATGGAGCTAGAACTAGCATCCATGCTCAATGAACTTACTATTGACTTCATATCTAAATGAAAATTCTTAATAAGATGTTGATTCTCCTTTGTAAAGAATGTATCATCACATAATATTTTGTATAATGAAAAGACATTATTTGCAACTTCCTCAAGAATCTCAACAAGAGAAGAAAGTTCAAACTATTTGGTGGAAATCTCTCCAGATATCTTCTCAAAGACTTTTTTCTCAAATCTTCTCTCGGGCCATTGCATCAATTTTTCATTGGCCTTAATATTTTCATCAGTTAGTTTCTGCAGAATGTGAACTAACTATTCTAGTATTGGTGCTTGCTGATTTTCATCTTCCATATCAAAGGCTTTAACAAAAATATCCTTTATGTCATGCAAAACTTGCTTCTACTTTTGTTCCCTCTTCATTTCCTCTTGTCTCTTCTTCTTGTTAAATAGGTCTTGAACGGTCTGAATCTACTCATATGTCAAACTCTCAGGATCTCATTTAGGAATCACAATGACTTCATCCAATGTGACAATTAAGCTTGGTGACTTTTTCTTGTTTAGCTTCCTCTTCTTGAGCTCTAGTGAGATGGAAATTGACTCAAGTTATGTGATCTATTTTCCTTTGTCAGTATCAATTTCAATTGTTTCCTTCATTTGAGTCAAGATTTCCTACATATCAGGTATACTTTCTATTTTGGGTCTAGTGGGAGTAGATGTTGCAGAGTGTGGTAGATCCACCAATACTTGTATAACCTCTTGTTCTATAGGCTTATTTACAATTTATTCCATCTTCTTTCCACTCTCTAAAACTATTTGTACAACCTATAAAATAGGTGGATTTGTGTTGATTACCTCCTTTTCTCCTTCTATCTTTATCTTGGCCTCAGTTGTATGAATGGGCGATTGCACACATGTGTCTACCGGCTCATACTAATCTTTGACATCCACATTGTTGTTCTCTACAAGTGTAGTGTCAATGGGACTATCAATTGTCAAATCTATAGCTTTCTCATATCTTGTTTTCTCTTGTGGTTCTATCTCAGTCTCTGCTTGATCAGTAGTAGTTTCTTCTTCCATGATTAGTTTTCTCCTTGGTATTTTCTCAAGCATGCTCGGCAGTGCCTTAGTTTGAACTTTTTTTCTCTTTCCTTAACTGCTCTCACCAGCATTCTTCTTTGTATACACCTTTGTTGACTCAGATTGTGCATAAACAATTGATTCCCTTGTCCTAGGCTGGTTAGCAATAGGAGGGGTAGCCTTAGGTTTTTCTTGACTTAGTTTGGTTGCATTGGAAACTACTGGCTACTTCCCTTTTCCTTTCACAGTGATATCCTTTTTAGGTTCACTCTCTTCTTCTTCACTGGACATATCTTCACCATGTCCTATTGACAAACCCAAAGGTGCATCCTCTACTTCTTCATCACTCTCTATTCCAACCATCTTCTTCAGTTTTTTGACAATTTTCTTCCTTTATCTCTCCATAGTGCCAGCCTTAAAATCCATAGAGATTTTGGACTTTGCTTCTTCATAGTTTCCAAAATGTTTTTTTGCACTATCAATTTCCTCTACCAATAGATTTGTTATAGTTGCATATGTCTCATCAACATTCACTTCATAAGGTAATGGCCTTAGCCATGATACCCTCGGTACTACTGCCTACACATAGGTGAAATCTGTGTCTACTAGGAAACAAACATCCTCATAATATTTCTCAACAAGTGATCTAGGAATTCTACTCCTCAATCTCATCTTTTTCTTGAATTTGACAAAATATATTCCCATTGCATTGTCAAAATTTTCACCTAACTGCTTAATAAATGCATTGATTTGCTGTGTGATAGGTTTGTCTATTTTCCACACTATGTTTCCAAAAGTAGGAAATGTATTCTGTATGTAGAAAAATATAAAAGTAAGCAGAGATCCAAATTCACATATTGAATTCTTTGCCTTTCTGATTGAAGCAAGGTTCTCAACCAATTGCATCAGTTGAAGCTGGGCAAGGTCATAAGTATGATCCTTCTTCACAATCTTCCAAGCCTGGTCAACTACAATGCAAGGGACACTGTCCAGTCGGCTCGACTGATAAAACTTATGAGAAATAACCCTATTCCCAAAATCAAGCTCCAAATTTGTGATAGTAGAGATTGTCATCCCTCTTTTGTTCCAAATGGCCCCAGTAAATTCTTCTATGTTTTCCTTACTCTGACATCTCATTGTCCTCTTTCCATTAAGAATTGGATAACAATTACACGATGGATTATTTCCTTTGTAATCTTAACTGGTCCATTTTCTAGCCATATGTTCATGTCATGTACATGACTCAGAACAATCTTGATCCATTCCATTCTGAAATCCCTCAAAAATTCTAGGGCACGAGTTAACCCTCTCTTAGCTAAATGTTTGTGTTCATATTTTAGGGAGCCATCTTTGCATAATTTGCTAAAAGATTCTCTAAGCTCGTGATCGCCAACTTCACTTATCTTTGACATATAACATGACCTAATATCATGAATCATGAGTACCTTAGGTGGAATCGATGATAGGGATCAAGTTAGATCACCCTTGATGGCACTCTTAGGAACTGCTCAGAAATTAGTAGGCGCACATGTGTTTCTCCTCACCAATTGAACATTTAGTAACTCCTTCTTCATACTCTTTGCTGCTATGGAAGAACTAGCGGCCATGATTTTGAATGAAATAGGGTTTCAAAAGATGATGAACAGAATACCTCGGTAGATGTCAAAATTTGTACTTTTACTCAGGGTAGCCGACAACACACTATAGAAGTCTTTGAAAGATGTTTTCTGAAATCAAGTTCACAAATTACTTTAACACTCTGTGAAGTTCTCAATCGCAAGATAAAAAAATAATTAATGAACGGCTCATTCCTTTATAGGCTCCAAAGGTCAAAAGTTAGGTTTGCAATAAATGTTATGTTCATTGAGTGAGTGCCAAACAGCTATCCTCGGCTGACTCACAAAACTCATCTATCTCTCAGTCGCAACCCATACCAGCTTGGCATACACTAGAGAACTCAGTCTCAGTGTGCAGTAACACAGTTTCTTGGCACCTATAGTGCATATTGACTTTGCTAGGTACATGTTTCAAAATTATGTCCCGATGCATCTCAACATATGCATATATGGACTTTTTCACTTTGTATGTTAGGATTTGATAAAAGATATGAGATATAAACACAATTCCTTACATACCTTTCTTTCTTAATTAGTGATGGTATGATCACCTGATCCATTGGATTGGGTGACCTCGGCTTCAGTAGCTTCACTGCTACTCAGTTCTATTTTTCTTACCCATGTTTGATTCATCTGTGCTCTAATTTCCTCAATAGTAGGAGCAGGTACTCTTGTCTTGCAATCCTTCCTAGTGTGACCTATTTTTTAGACAATTATAGCAAACTAGGCTTCTATTCATCCAACTCTTAGATTTTCCTCTAAACTATGTCTTTATGCAGTTTTCTGGAACATGCACATACTCACCACAGTAGTGACAACTATGCCATGTGTTGTAATCCCAATTGTAAGTGTTACCTTTCCTTGGTACTTTTGCTTGTGTCTTTGATGTCCATTGTTGTTTAGCATTAAATCTGCAATCTTGTTCTCTATGTCTAGTTTTTTGACAATTGTAACAATACCAATTGAATCTAGGTGTGGGAGGTGCATTATTTGGTTTTGCCCAACATTCATGTGATTTATGTCCACACTTTTTATAGTTAAAGCAATAACCATTGAACTTAGGTTTAGGATTGGACTTACCATTCTTTCTTCGACAGATGTTTGCAGTGTGTCTTGGTTTTCCACAGTGATGGCATACAGGCTTGTTGTTCTTTGTCTTTGCATTCCTCATTTCACCAATCTTAGATGATTCTCCATTCTCAGTAGATGTATGTTGTTCGATATGGCCTAATTTAGAAGAATCTCTAGATCTCCATGACGCTTCCATCAGATTTTCAAAATGAGTCAAAGCTTCATTAGGTCTATTCAATCTTTCATTAAGTTCTTTCTCAGATCTCAATTCATCTTTCAATTGACTATTCTTAGATCTCAAATTCACAATTTCTATGTCTTTCCTAATGATATCCTGATTTGCAAGTAGCATTTGATTCACCATGTCAACCTAGTTATTTGTCATCATTTGTACCTCATGTGTTCTTTCATCAAGTCTTATAGTGATCATTCTTTTGTCTTCTTCATCCATAGCTTCATCATCTTCATCTTTCTTCTTTTGTTCCACTACTTCACATAGTCTTACTGTTTGCATTTCTTGTTCTCTTTTCAGGTTTCTAACTTCTTCACACAATGTATTATTCCTTTCCAGTAGATCTAAAATTGATGCATCACTCTTAGTAGAGTTTCCATTTTGAAATAGGCTTGCAGTGTCTTCTTCCTGATAATGAGTGTCACTTATTTGTTTGGCAAAATCATTCCTAGATATCAAGGATTTTCTCAATTCTTTTCTTGTTGTCTCAAGCTGATGTAATGGTAGATAAATTTCAATCTTTTGATTCTCAATGACTTTACCCAATTTGTAAATCTCCATCTCAAGATGTGTACTTCTCAAGCTGATTAAAACCTTTTGTAGGAGAACTGAGCTCTGATACCAATTGTTGGAAATACAATATGGGAAAGTAAGATGCTAAGAGGGGGGGGGGGTGAATCAGATCTTCAAATTTTATATCTTAAAACAAACTGATCCACAATCATACATAAATGTAATTGGTCTATCATCTAGTAGCATTCATGATAGTAAATAAATAACACAAGACACAGAATTTTGGTAACCCAGAAACCCAATAAGGTAAAACTGGGGTAGGGATGAGACCCAAAAAATCTTCACTATTGCAACAATAAAGTGTGGCTGTTAGGGATACAAGATTTGATCACAATATGTAATCTACCTTGTTAAAGGTCTTCCCAGTTAAGAGCTACAAATCATTATAATCTACCTTGTAAAAGGATTTAAACTTACAACAAAGTAAGCACTTAGCTAAGAGATTTAGAAAGGTCTGTTAGAACCACTTTGTTAAGAGATTTCACCTGATACACTTGTTAGAATGTTTCAAGATCTGATCCTTCAATATGCACTCTGATGCTAATAACGGATCTCCTCTTTTCAATACCTTCTCTGATCTAATAATCTGTTATATATTTACTCTACTGCTCATTGCACTTTCACTCTACTAGATCTATGCTTCCTCTATCAAAACAACCTTTCGCACATCTATCATGTACACATACATCTTCTCTCAATACTATCTCAATTAGGGTAAGAAGAAATCTTCATATACTTTATGGATCTGGCAATTAGATCTAGATCAACGATCAGGATCAAATGCTTATGCCGCTTAGGCAATCCAATTTTATGATTGGCTCCATGCCATGTAGTGGCATCAAATAATTAAATGCATAATTATCCCATTGGAAACATTAAATGCTTAGATAAGTCAGCCCAAAATAGTTTACCTTGAAATTGGTGTCAATTCTGACATACATAAAAAAAGTGTCTTGCTCGAAACAAAAAGACTCTGTCGCTCAGCATGAAATCAACTTGGTAACCATGTGACTCAGCAACTATTATCTTCTCGGCAACGACTTTGCCAAATATCTCGGCCTATACCAAATAGATCGGCCGCAGTGATGACCGGCTAAAACTGCCTAGATAAATGAATAAGTGTGGGACACTAATGATCAACAAAACTTATAGATCAACAGGTTCTAGATCTAATGAATTATCTTGTAGCCTAAATGAAATTTTTAGCCATAATATCCGAATAAATTTGAAATAAGAAATATAGAAAACCTCTAAACCTAGGACTTTATTTCCTTCAAAGGAGAATATATATGATAAAACCTTGGCTTATATAGGAATCATGGAAAGGACATGAATCATATCCACTTAAAATAGGCATGGGATTTCCCTTAGAAAATCTAATTAGCCAAAAAATCCAAGGGTTTGTTATTAGAAAGGAGAAAAAGTATGTGGCCTCTGGCATAGTATCTTCATCTTCATCATAAACAATGTCATTATAGGATATGACTTTATTCGTATTATTAGGTAGATGCTTTAGAGTAGAGATATTGAAAAACTTTGTATAATGGTCTCCACATTAAAGCCAAATGGCTCTTGATATTTTTTTTCCAAATTCCTCTTTATCAATTATATAATGGAGTTTTCAGAGGATATAAATTTATTGATTCATAAGATTAATGGTAGCTTCATATTATTTATCATCAAGTTCACCAATAAGATGATTCTTAGCTTGGAAAATGTGACCAAAAGTAAACTTATTCAATTTAAGCACATTGGATATCATATAAGCCATTTTTTGATGACATAATACATAGTTGTGCCTCTAACGTCAATATTATACCATTCCCCATTTGTGCTTTTGAGATCTTGACGAAGGGTCCACATATTTTCAAACTATAGCCCATTATATGTTGCATATAGAAGCACTCATGTGATTTCCAAAAGATCATTTAAATTATTTTCTTTATAAAGATAAAATTTTAAGGCATGTTGCTTACTGGGTAATGTTTCTCCTTGGATCCCAAAATATCATTAAAATTATATTCTTTCTAAATGATTGATATAGATCCATTCCAAGGATGATAGAAAAGAAGATTGAATCCTAACACATTTTTTAAAAAAAAAATTATGCTATATGAGTTGGAGTAACACATGTTTCATGTGATGTATTATTTTAAGGTATTTAATAGTAATCATTATACATGTAATTGTAGCGACAAATAACGTGAAAATTTGATAATAATAAAATATTTTAAATACTATGAGTGCTACGAAGTGGTATAACCTAGGAGAGTGTGTTCAACTATTTATTCAACAACATCCTCAATAATATAAAGCTAGACATCACCTTAAAAAATTCAAATATATAGAATGTGAAGGTGAAAAAAATTATTAGATATATTTTTCACATATTTTCCTTTATATAATATTAAATTTGCATGTCAAATCTTGTTTTTGGTCATCAAGATCAATTATGAAAAGTGTGTCAAAATTTTATAAAGTGTTTGTGCTAGTTTAGATTCTTAGATACTCATTAGACTAAGGTGATTACTTTTAAAAAAATGTCAAATCGTTGTTTAACAATTTATCCATCATTAATCCTATAGCTAAATATACATATCATCATTTGTAATTTTCACATTCATTTAATTTTATTTAGCTCTATTTATCTACATTTTTTTTCATTTCATTTATTTACTATTCAAAACCTATATGATTTAAAAACATAATTTATGTACTTTAAATCTTTATAAACTTAATAATTTTTTTTCAAATTAAAAATTTAGATTGTTTGAATTGTAGTATCCAACTTGCATCTTTTATTAGATTACTAGATAAAGTGTGTAAAGGCCAAATTCTTTTTGAAGAGCTCAAGAATTATTAAGTTGTAAGTAAGACATACGATGAAGCCAAATTTTAGCATTTTACTAAGCACTTAACTTTGTAGGAATCATATATATATATATATATATATATATATATATATATATATATATATATATAATNATATATATATATATATATATATATATATATATATATATATATATATATATATAATTATTTGAGTTAAATTCTAGCATTAGTTTTTAAGATGAAACTACATATTGATTCCAAGAACACTGTACTTTTTATAGAGTATTTATAAATATTATATTTAACCTTTTCTAACTTATCAATTGAAATGATCTTGAAATATTCACATATAGGTTTAATTTTTCAAATTTAATATAATATATAAACATTTCACAAGTTAACCTTATGAGACATTTATCAATAATCATTGAAAAGTGAAATTTTTCTTCGATTAGTACAAGTGAATTTATTGAAATTAGATCATTACATTGATTAATATTAAATTGTTGCTACATAACTAAAAGCTAGCCATGGTAAAAAAAGTTATGTGTTTGAAAATGATAATAAAATTGTCTTTCAAAACTTTGCCTCTTTTCTTTAGAAAGGCTACTCTATACCCTCACTCTCCTCAATAGCAATTCCAACCATACAAATATATATTTCATGAAAAAAATAAATTTCAACAATTGAAATGTGTAGAAATTTCACATCAAACTTTGGATTTCAAAAAAAGTATTAAATAAGAAACATTTGAGAAGGTAAAATTGTTAGTGTTTTATTTTTACTAAATCTTTTTGGTGTTCCTCCTCTTCCTTTTATAAGTTTCTCAAGTAAAATGCTTTAAAAATTTTGAAATATTTTTAAACTAATGAATATGGTGGAACCCAAATTTGCAGATCCAATTTGCTCATGAAAATAGTTTAGGGAAGTATTATTTATATTCATTATTGTAAATAATGCTTGCAAAAATCCTATCTTGTGCATTCATCTTATTAATTCATACATTTATCCTTTTAAAATTTGCTATGTTTAAAATTTTACATTCCGCGGCCTGCAAAATTTTGAATTCATAAAACTAGCCGTTGTAAGTCTTTTCGCGAACTATTTAAACATGTTTTATCTCTTCGCAGATCTTCTTATATATCTTGTCCTTTTTTAAAATATTGACGACTCACGTTATCCCTCAATCGGCAAGATGAAGCTATTTAATCTTCAAGGGAATGCGCCTGGCTTATATGTGTACTTTGATTGCGGTTGACAAAAGTCAAAACAAGATTATACATTAAGCAAGTAAATATCCATCTAACGGTCGGCGTGTTTCCTTAAACACAAGATGCCTGAAATCTATCCATTAAGGCATTACACCTAAACGACGCGTGTCTTGGGCCCACAGACATTCTGAGCAATGAGACAACAAGGATACATGTGGCAAAATGTGGGCGGTTGAACAAGTTAACAAGGATACACGTCAGTTCTTTCAAAGGCTAACAATCAGATAGGATCTACAGTTGGCGTGATGCCTTAAAGACCAGATGCACGGTCTTTAGTCTTCAAGGCATCACAATATTTTGACTCCTATCCCAAGCCCGCGGAAGTATGACGGCAACATGACAAGGATCCAGCTGGCGAAAACTGATTGGTTGAATAGGATGATAAGGATACACTTCATATCTGTAATTGGTTAAAGTGCGAGCAACTAAGGTTTTGATCTTTTAGTACATGGGTGAAATCGATGACGATGACTTAACTGGGAAATAAATATGATTGGGTTTTAAATCTAAGTCATGGGCTCATCAACAGTTAAATATCAGGCAAGATCCAAATGGATTTATGATTGGCATAATTCCTTAAACACAAGATGCACTCTATCTATCTATTAAGGCATCACGCCTAAGTGACACACGTCCTGGGCCCACCGATGTACAAGGATAAGATGATGAGGATACAGGTGGCATCATTTGGTTTGTTGGGAAAGTTGACAGAGATACACGTCCGTTTACATGACAGATCTTTCAATGATTGATAGTCAGACATGATCTACGGTTGGCGTAATTCCTTAAAGACAAGATGCATGATATCTATCCATTAAGACATCACGACATGCCGCCTTGTGTCCTGGCCCCACTGAAAGTTTGAGCAATTTAGGAGGAAGGATTTACGGTGGATATTAACCAAATCTACGATCAGCGTTCGCTCAACATGAAAAGTTGCAAGTTCTTTATCTATCACGAGAGTGCGACAGAGTGACATGTGTCCCAGACACACTAGACTCTTAACAATGAAGAAAAGAGATTACTGTTAAACTCTGATTAAATTTGATAGATATCAGTGATAGGCTTCATGCCTTAAAGGGAAGTTGCGCGACTTTTAGTCTTCAAGGAATTATGCAATCTTGACAGGTGTTCTTGACAGTAAAAAGATAGAGTGCCTGACTGGCAGTGACGACTAGCATTTCCTTTTGTCATTTTTTATTTTAATATTATTTTTATATCTCTTAGGGTTTGGTTTATTATTTGATACGTCGACATTGTTGTGCAGGGTTTGCAAAAGGTGGCGAAACATGAAACTATCTTCTAACAGAGTAATGTGACCATGATGAAATACAGGATGATTACCACATACAAACATGCTTGGAGGATTGTTATAAAGAGGAAGGATACCAAAAGATAGTCGACGATGTCGACATGCCTATTTTCAATAAAGATGATATTCAACATGCCAGAGATGATATCCATTATCAGAAGCAAAGATACTTGATGAATACATTTGGTCAAAGTACTGTGATAATGCATTATCACTATTTGATAATCTAAAGATGAATCAATATGAATTTATTAATAAATTATAGTTGAAACTTAATTGGTCGACAAAATATTCTTAACAAGGAGGATTAATCAATCCTTCAAATGTACTTAATGTTCAGTTGTTGATCCTAGGAATAGGTATTAGTTATGAATAAATGTGTTAATCTGAAGCTTGTTCGCATCCTTTGGACTTTATATAAATAAGGATACCAAGATCAATACTAGGAGGGATTATTATAATGGTTACTATAGTCAGATTGGATAGTTTTTGATAAACAGCTACAACATGAACTAAATTGTACCATTTTCTAATATCAATAAGATAAGTACACATTTTTCTTTCATATGTGGGAATAGATATCTTATCATATTCAATTAGTCCCTTAGATAAAATCTATAGATTTTCTTCAAAGTGATAGTTTGGTATAGCACTCCTGATTCAGATTCATAGTTCTTATTATCAATTGTTATTTTCATCTTGCATGGTAAAATTCAATTGATTGTGGCCACAATCAATCAGTCTGTCATTTCAAAATTGATTTAGTTTAGATAGCTATGAATTAACTTAGGCTATATGCTCATTTCATAACACCTTTAAAGTGATATGTTTCTTGTAAACTGTCTCTAAGGTTGTACAAAGGATTGAGATGATCTTGACTCTATTTCCCATGAGAAAATAAGGCACTGGGCTACACATATATTGGATTATGGTCATTTAATTCATTTTTCATAGTTTTGTGATACTCTATCTATCTGTACTTTTTAATTCATATATATACAAACATTCTTTAAACATTTTGAAGCATCTCAGTTAGCATTTTATCACATATTGCCTTTCAGTTAAAGTTTTGTTTTAATTTGCTTTGCCACACTTGGAGGAAGAGAGTGTTAAAGTTCTCCTCATCTGCTATAAAAAAGCCTTGAAACTTGAAGGATAAGTTTAAAGTGTAGGCCTACCAACCTTGGTTCCGCAGAGCAAGAATTGCATAAGGTTTAAACTTGATTTGGTTAAAACCTTGTTAGTTGGCTAGATCACTTGGGTTTCCCATCATTGTATTGGCAAGTAAATAGGAAATCCAATCTGTTGATTTCAGCACCAACAGAATAAAAGAATTATTAGTATGTGAAAAATGTATTTTAAGTATGTTGAATAGTGATTAAACTTTAAAGATTATGGTGATTCTCTAAACATCAATTATCATATACTTAATAAGCTTTTAAATGCATGTTTTAAGATATTGTTAGCAAGGAACATAATAAAATAGAAAAAATATTTATGAAATTTGAATCTATTGAAAATCTTGTCTTGAGCTTAAAAAACTACACTAATACTTCTAGATCTACATTAAGTTTGTTGTAAAGATATTGAAGCAAATATTTGATACAATTTTTGAAGCAATTTAACCCAACTCATTCCTAATTTTATATTATCATAAAAATATTGAAATTTCATTGGCTAAACATCTATATCTTTTCAAAGTAAATTTAAAAAAAAAAAAATTGATGAAAAAAGATAATATTTATGTGAAAAATGTATTTAAAATTTAAAATTAAACTTGTTTCTCTTTATATATAATATAAATAAGTTAAAATGTGTCTAATATAACTATTATTCTTGTAACATGAGAAGTAAAATAGAAGAGAAATTTTTTAACCTCCATAAAATTGTATACAATTTTAGAATATAATACGAAAAGTAGAATAGAATAGAATGAAAGGCATTTAACCTCTATAAACCAAAAGAGATTGTGTACAATCTTACAATGCAATATGAAAAGTAAATTAGAATAGAAAGTTTCCATGAAACCAAAGATAAAACAATCGGCTAATGGCCAAAAATAGATTTATTATAATCAATAGATAACATATATATCTAAACTTGCAGTGCTTTGGTAGTAGGCAGTAGAGCTCTTCAGTTACCGGGACACGGCCCATAGCATGGGTTACCACCATTGCCACGTCCTATAGGTGGACAAGCCCTGCCATTGCAATTCCATACACTTGCTGGGCTACAACACTGTCAACAAGAGTCAATGCAAAGATAAGTGCCAACACAATACACCATATTATCTTCGAACCAGATGCCACACTAAACCACACTTGGAATTGGAAAACAACTCAACTTTGAGAAAATGAAGTGTGGAATTGTCTGTTTATAGTTAGTCTTCTTCAAGTAACGACAGTTTCTTATACTATATTGATTTAGCGGTCAAAGATATAGTTTAGTAAAATCAATAATAACTGCTTGGACATTGAAATAATTAGGGTGTCCAATTCAGACAATTGTTTGTCTGAGCCTGGATCAACTTGAGGCCGAATTTTCATCACTATTTCAAGAAGGCTGGTGTCAAATTTTTTATATTACTATTCTTTCCTAAATTCTACCCATCTTTTTTTAAAATAGGGAGAATTAGACCATTTCAACAATTTTTAAAAAGTACTATATTTAACGGATTTCATTTTTTATATTACTATTTTTCTGATATATTCCACCCACGTTCTATTTTAAAATGGTGAGAGTTGAACCAATTCAACAATTTAGAAAGTGTTGTTTCTAATGGATTTCAATTTTTATAGTGCTAAATTTGTTATAAATTTTGCCTAGATTCTTTTTTAAAATAACGAGACTTGGACCCATTAAACAATAATTTCATTTTTTATATTACTAACTTTGTCATAGATTCTACCGTCATTCTTTTTTAAAATATTGAGGGTTGGACCAATTCAACAATTTACAACTTGTTGTTTTTAACTAATTTCATTTTTAATATTACCATCTTTCTCATAAATTCTATCTACATTTGTTTAAAATAGTGAGGGTTGGACCAATTCAACAATTTACAATAGTGTTGTTTCTAATAAATTTTATTTTTATATTGCTAACTTTCTCATAGATTCTAACTACACTTCTTTTAAAAATAGTGAGACTTGGACCAACTCAACAATTTAAATATGTGTTGTTTCTAATGAAATTCATTTTTCATATACTAAACCTTTTTTAATAGCTTTTATCTACATTTTATTTTTAAAATAGCGAGACTTGGACTAATTCAGCAATTTACAATAGTTTTTGTTTCTAATGAATTTCATTTTTTATATACGAACTTTTTTATAGATTCTATCTACATTTTTTTAAAAGTATTTAGACTTTGATCTTAAAGAATTTACAATAGTGTTGTTTCTAATGAATTTCATTTTTATATTACTATCTTTCTGATTGACTCTGCCTACATTTTTTTTAAAATAGTGAGACTTTGACCAATTCAACAATTTACAATAATGTTGTTTCTAATGAATTTCATTTTTATACTACTCACATTTTTATAAATTCTACCAACATTCTTTTTAAAATAGTGAAAATTGAACCAATTCAACAAATTTACAAGAGAATTATTTCCAGTAAATTTCGTTTTTGTATTAATAGCTTTATGTTATATTAGACATTGTGACAGGCTTTTTCCAATAAATTTTATCTTTGTATTTATAGCATTCTAAAAGATTGTGTTTTTTATTTTAAATTGTGAATATTGCACAACGATTCTAATCTTATTAAAAATAATCCCAACTTGCCAACTAGTCCTCCCGTCCCACCTTGTACTCTTGTTTGTTGACTGATTTAACGTGATTGGTGTCAGGGAGTGTTGAACGATCCGCATAATCAACTCAGAGAAATGACTCAGAATGAGTGCTTAACGAATAAATGACTTGACTTCAATTAATTGCTTTGTTTGTTAAAGTTGAAAGCAAGCCTGAAATTTGACGGTCGCCCCTATCTATGAATTTTTTTTTTTGACGGTTTGGTCATTTTAATGTATTTTATTTTACGTTTTAAGAAAAGTTCAAAACAAAATTCAAACAAGAAAAGTTCAAAACAAAATTAATTTATGAATAATTTATATTAAATTGTTTCAAATTTAAATATTTTTTTATCAATTTAATTAGTAACACATAATAAATATAATATATATGTTATTTTTAGTAAAAATATTCTAGTTACTTTTTAAAAACATATTATTATATATGCAAAAATCTAAATTAATTAAACAAGTTTCTTTGTTTATATATATATATATATATATATATATATATATATATATATATATGCTATTTTTAATAAAGTAGTACAATATTCTAGTTACTATTTAAAAATATATTATTATATATACAAAAATCTAAATTAATTAAACAAGTTTCTTTGTTCATATATATATATATATATGCTATTTTTAATAAAGTAATACAATATTCTAGTTACTATTTAAAAATATATTATTATATATACAAAAATCTAAATTAATTAAACAAGTTTCTTTGTTCATACATAATTAATATAAATAGATAATAAATAATATATATTACATATTAATATTATAATTTAGCAATATATGCAAAAATCTCAAATTTACTAAGCACATTTTAAAAATTCATATTAAAATATTATAACCTATTGTTATGTGACTCAATTTGTACGACACAAACGTATAAGAACACATTCAAAAGAAAGTTATAAAAAAAACTAACATGATAATTTTCAATGCCTCATTCTATTCGTAATTATTGAAGACATTTAAAATGAAGGATGGTGTTGGACAACTATAATCAAGATATGTTCTAATATAGTTTGGCTATGTCACCCATGAGATGATGATGAGACACAATGATAGCTATCAAGTGCATATTTTCATTTATATAACTTGTGATATATGTACATTGTGTTAGTTTTCTTGTATAGTCATGTTAGTGTCTAATTGGCATATTGGTTTTCTATACAACTTTAACAACCTACTCTAGTGCCCTCCAATTCAAAATGGAGAATTGAGTTTGCCCAAAATGTCCATAGACACTACTCTATTTTCTCCGCTAACCCTGAAGATGCTCCATCTAGTGAAGATGTGTACTACCATATTTGTGAGTATAAACACCCTAAGAAGGATAGTTTGGCCCCTAATTGGCCTCATGGATATGAAATTGATAAAGAGGACTCTTATTATGTGCCCTCTACAGATTATGTGGTAGATTTTCTTCCCCCTAGCTCTACTATGAAAGGTTAATTCTAGGTGAAGGAATAGTCCTAATGATTTAGATATAAAATGGGTAAAGAATAGATTAAAATATGTCAATCCTTCTTTTCTTGTGGGACAAAGTTGACATCCAAGATTCGGGTATAGATCCATCGGGAATGAATTTCCACATAGGGATTCCAATTGAAAAGAAAGGTACCCCTGTAGATATGGAAAAGGGTTGCTTTGCCACTAGAATAGGGGATATGTTGAGGATAGCTAAGGATGCCACAGATGGACAAAACAACCTCTTCAAGTTGATTGTGTCTGAAATTATCTTAATTAAAAACATGGTTAATACCCTCAATGATAAAATGGATTCAAGGAAAAATAATGTGAACATAAAAACTACTGTGAAGAATGCTGATAAAATGCTTTCTTTGATCTGGAATGTAGTGAAAGATGTGAAAACTATGAGTATAGACTATGTTGAAAAGATTAGGAACCTTGAAGAAACCATCGATAAGGTACATGATAAGCTAAGGGTGCTCCTTAAATAGATAGTGTATCTTTTCTTTTAAATAAACCAAATATTTTGTTGTGATGAACATATATCAAATCTTTTGTTGCTCTAGACAGTTGTTCTAAAGTTCATTGTAAATTTAGAAATGCATAAAATATATAGGCGCAACTACAATTTTCCTACAAAATTTGTAGAACATGAAAGATTTGACAACCTTTAGAGAAAAAAATGAATACAAAAGGAAGGATGAATATTATATTAGGTGCATGTAAAAAATAGTTACACAATTGTGATCGAATTCATATGTTCACATCAATTTCCACAAAAAAGTAGATTTTTCAAACTAATATTTGAACACTCAAATATTTCACACTAACCATTACTCTCTTCTCATGGCCAAGTATGGCTTGGTATTTTGTATCATCGAATGAATATAGGTGGTTGAAATTACATTACAAGAAATGTCTATTAGTTGGGCAATTTTTATGCATTTAGGAAACACTACAATAATATGACACGCATTATCTTTTTTAAGGTAAGCTTGTCAGCTTAATAATGATTAATAAAATTGAACAATAAAAATAATGTACCTTGATTATTAAAAAAATTTATTAACCTTATGAATATTACTCACATCTTATTACAAATTAATTGCTAGTATATAAGAATCTTCAAAGATTTTTATCTTCATATGTTAACAATTTTTTTCACCTATCATCATAATATAAAACTAGATTATTAACACACATATTTAAAACAATAAAATCAACACAATCTCTCTCCAAAATTAAAACAAAGCTAAATCTAAATGATATGTATATCTGACCATTATAATATTGAAGAGTTGTTATCTAATCTCATATTTTCAAAGTTACAAAAAGTGCTATGGCCAAATATTAAAAGAAAAAATGAAAGAAAAAAAAATATAAAAAACAACACTTATTTCTCTACAACCCATATGATTTTCCATTCTAATAAATGAATTGTGTGTAAAAAATTTCAATTTTGAAAGATCTTATATTCATTCATTAAGAATTTTATCCTCATATGTGGACAAGACTTTTCAACCATCAACATAATATAAAACTAAATTATTAATACACAAATATAAAAAATAAAAATAATCCACTTGTGCATACTCCCATATCATTTGTCATATATATATATATATATTAAAAAAAAAAAATTCTAATATAAAACTAAATTATTAATACGTAAATATAAAACAGAAAAATAATCTACTTGCACATACTACTATATCATTTGTCAAACATATATTACACAATAATCTCTAACTTGACATGCATTATTAATAATAATACACTTATAAAATTTGAATTCAACAATTTTTATTGTAGTCTCAACATAAATGCAACCATATATACATATACATATACATATACATATACATATACATATACATATACATATACATATACATATACATATACATATACATATACATATATATATATATACATATATATATATACATATATATATATACATATATATATATATATATATACATATATATACATATA
>MU228126.1:1192333-1202782 GCA_018584345.1 Thuja plicata | reverse complement strand
TATATATATATATATATATATATATAAGATGAAGATAATGTACACACACACACACACACACATATATATATATACACACAATTATAGTAATTGATATCTAACACTCATTCTTTCAAAAGAATATAATTTGTTAGATACTAAAAGTATACTGTAAGTCGTACACCTAACCCTAACCCTAATCTTAATTAGACCAATGATCCTAATTAACCCTAATTCTAACCCTAAAAATAACCCTAAACCTAACCCAAATTAGACCATTAACCCTAATCATAATGCTAATTTTAACCCTAATACTAACACTAACACTAACCCTAATACTAACCCTAATCCTAACCCAAATTGTTAACATAAACTAACCCTAAAACTAATCCTAATCCTTACCTTAACTGTTAACATAATACTATTCCTAACTCTAAACCATACACTGTAACCCTCACCTTAATTAGACCATTGATCCTAATCATAATGTGAACCTTAACCCTAACACTAACCCTCATACTATCCCCAACCCTAACCCTAATCCTAATTGTTAACATAATACTACTCCTAACTGTAAGCTATACACCCTAACCCTAATTAGACCATTGATCCTAATTGTAATGCTAACCTTAACCCTAATACTAACTGTAACAATAAGCCTAATACTAACCCTAACCCTGACCCTAATCATTAACATAATACTAGTCCTAGCTTTAAGTTGTACACCCTAACCCGAACCTTGATTAGATCACTGACCCTATTCATAATGCTAACCTTAACACTAATACTAATGCTAATCCTAACCCTAGCCATTAATATAATATTATTGCTAACCCTAAACTGTACACCATAACCCTAAGCCTAATTAAACCATCAACCCTAATTGTTATGCTAACCTTAAGCCTAATTCTAACCCTAATTCTAACCATAACACTAACCCTAATACTAGCCATAACCCTAATTATTAACATAATACATTTCCTAACCCTAAATTGTACACCCTAACCCTAACCCTAATTAGACCATTAACCCTATTCGTAATGCTAACCTTAACCCTGATTCTAATCCTAATACAAACCCTCAGACTAACCCTTTGCATAATCATTAACATAATACTACTCCTAACTCTAAACCGTACATCCTAACCCTAACCCTAATTAGACCATTGACCCTAATCATAATGCTAACCTTAACCCTAATACTAACCCTAACTCTAATCCTAATAATTATCATAATACTACTCCTAACTTTAAACTATACACCCTAACCCTAACCCTAATTAAACCATTGTCCCTACTCATAATACTAACCTTAACCATATACTATACCTAACACTAATCCTAACCCTAACCGTTAACATAATTCTACTCCTAACTCTAATCTATACACCCTAACCCTAACCCTAATTAGACCATTAACCCTAATTGTAATGCTAACCTTAACCCTCATTCTAACCCTAACAATAATCCTAATACTAACCTTAATACTAACCATAACCCTAACCCTAACCCTAACCCTAATAGTAAACATAATACTACTCCTAACTATAAACTAGATACCCTAAACCTAACCCTAATTAGAATATTGACACTAATCATAATGCTAACCTTAATCCTAATACTAATCCTAACACTAACACTAACCCTAACCCTAACCCTAACCGTTAACATAATACTACTACTAACTCTAAATCCTACACCCTAACCCTAACCCTAATTAGACAATTGACCCTAATCGTAATGCTAACCTTAACCCTAATTCTAATCCTAATACTAACCCTAACAGTAATCCTAATACTAATCCTTACCCTAACCCTAATCCCAATTGTTAACATAATACTACTCCTAACTGTACACCCTAACCCTAACCCTAATTAGACCATTGACCCTAATCGTAATGCTAACCTTAACCCTAATACTAACACTTACACTAACCTTAATACTAACCTTAACCCTAACCCTAACCATTAACAAAATACTACTCCTTACTTTCACTCGTACACCCTAACCCTATTTAGACTATTAACCCTAATCATAATGCTAACTTTAACCTTAATACTAACCCTAATACTAACCCGTATACTAACCGTAACCCTGATACTGATCCTAATCCTTAACATAATACTACTCCTAACTCTAAACCATACACACTAACCCTAACCCTAATTAGACCATTGACCTTAATCATAATTCTAAGCTTAATCCTAATACTAACCCTAACCCTTCTTGGAAATGAGTTGAGTAACTAAGAGGGGAGGGTTGAATCAGTTACTACAAAAACAAATCCAAGTCCCTTAGATGTCTTAATCAAACTTATCACTGTTGCTCGGTTAATAAAGATTTTCTTCTGTTACTCAGTTAACAAAGCAATCTTAAGATATTAACTGTGATTATCCTTTAGTGATTAAGTGTAGAAACATAAAGCATAAAGCAAATAACATGTACAAAGATGACACCAAGATTTAACGTGGAAACCCAATTTGCAATAAACCACCAATTGCAACTAGTTACTGTTTTTCACTCTTCTGAAGTGAGCGTTGTTAGGAGCCAAACTTGTTAAAGGTTACAAAACACACTTTAAGATGTGACCCTATTAGAGGATTTAATCACCTTGTATGGAGTGGCCTTGTGAGAGGTCTTCAAACGCTTCAATGTAGAAATGTCACCCTGTGAGAGGGTTTATGAAAGACTACTAAGTCGACTCTGTAAAGAGATTTGGATCACTGCTACAATTGTTAGAGAGTAACAATGGATTCACCAATTTGAAAAAGAACCTATCTTTGCTGATTCAGATCTCTACTCTGGCTTCAAACTGGATCCTCACTGATCAAATATTCTATTGCATCTCTATCTAGATCTTCTATCCTTATTCCGAATCCAATCTAATTTCGCCTTCACTCTTCATATCAAAACTCACACACATTCAATCCAAACTTGACCTTGTATAAATATGATAGGCCTTGTCAAGTCAGCTTGAATAATCTTCCAAATAAATAATAAAACGTAAGTCTGTCAGTTGCATATAACCAATTAAACATAAAATGTAAACTGTTGTTAGTCGTTTGACACTAAACGCATAACTCGATTAACACTGCAATCCTTCAATGCCCGACCGTTACTATATTGCCCAACTGAAGTTGGTTAGAAATGAAAATCACTTTGGTCTTCTTCAATTCTTGAGAGAACATGGAAGACACTGAGTATGCTTGATTTAGGTATAGACATTTTTATAACATCACTATATTTGTGAAAACATCAATGACAATACACAATTGAATAATTATCATCAACAATCTCCCTCTTTGGCATTGATGGAAACACAACATGTCATAATACAAAGAATTATAGAGAAACATAAAATTTTATTAATGTCCTTAGATTCATTCTGATTCTCATCCAGAAAAATCCCGCTATCTTCACAATCACTGTAGTACAGATATCTCCCTCTTACATCAATCTTTGTTTCTGATAAAATTTCTCCCTCTATCATCAATAATCTTTTCCTTAATAATTTCTTTGGCATGACATCAATAATCTCACCCTCTTTGACAACCAATGCCAAAGACACCATCCAATGAAGTTGTAGTGTACCTATTGTATTGATTCATATGCAATAAGTTCTGACAATCTGCGTCAACATGTTAAATTTGTTCTATAGCCTGATTGATGCATCACTAATCTGTCCCTTAGTGAGCCTCAGTTAGGGGAGTCACCCCTAGTTTTCCTCTAAGATACAAGAATGCATCCTTAGGAAAAGGTTTTGTGAATATGTCTGCAATTTGTTCATTAGTGTTCACATATTCCAACCTTACTTCTTTGTCCTGAACCAATTCTTTCAAGAAATGATACTTTATTGCAATATGTTTAGTCTTAGTATGCATCACAAGGTTCTTTGAAATTTTAATAGCACTAGTATTGTCACAGTAGATAATAACTGGTTCTTTGATTTCCTCCATATCTGACAATAATTGTTTATACCATATAATATTTGAACAATTCACTGTTGCAGCAACATACTCTACCTCTGTTGTAGACTGATAAATGCCATTTTGTTTCTTACTAGTCCAGGAGACTAACCTCTTACCAAGAAATAATGCTCCACCACTTGTGCTCTTTATGTCATCAACACTACCTGCCCAATCAACATCAATAAAAGTCTTCAAATCAAAGTTTCCTCCTTTCTTATTCCATAATCCATAATCTTCAGTACCCTTAAGATATCTCAAAATACTTTTGATAGCCATCAAATGATTCTCTCTAGGATTAGTTGAAAACCTTGCAACAATACCAACCGCTAATGCAATATCAGGTCTTATGTGAACAACATATTGAATTTTACTAATCATGGATCTGTAGGTAGTCTGAATTTCTTCCTTTGAATCATCATCCTTAGACAACTTATGTCAAGGAGACATAGGCATCCCAACTGGTCTGGAATCCTCTATTCCAAATTTCTCCAGTATCTCTTTGATGTATTTAGACTGGGTAATGTAGATATCATCCTTCATATGATGAACTTGTAAACCTACAAAGAATTTCATTTATCCAAACATAGACATCTCAAATTCCTTACTCATAGCTTCGGAGAATTATTTTAATAAATCATCATGTCCAGTAAAAAGTATATCATCAACAAATATCTTTGCTAATAGTATCTTGTTCTGAGGTCCTTCTTTGATGTACAAGATACTATTGTCATTAGTTCTCTGAAATCCAATACTTACTAGGTAACCATGCAATATTTCATACAAGGCTCTAGGAGCTTGCTTTAATGCATACAAGGCTTTGTGCAATTTGCAAACCATATAATTTTTGTCAGTATCGACAAAACCTTCGGGTTGCTCAATATAGACTTCCTCTTCAAGAATTCCATTCCAGAATGCAGATTTTACATCCATTTGGTATACCTTGTATCCTTTATGTGTTGCATATGCGAGAAAAGTTCTGACTCCTTCAAGTCTTGCAACAGGACAAAAAGTTTCTTCATAATCAATACCCTCTTCTTGAGCATATCCTTTACACACTAATATTGCTTTGTTTTTGGAAACTTCACCTTTTTCACTCATCTTGTTTATGAAAACCCACTTAGTACCAATCACATTATTGTCTTTTGGTCTAAGTACAAGAGTCCAGGTTTTATTCTTTTCTATCTACTCAATCTCTTCATTCATGGCTTCTATCCAACTTTCATCATTCAATGCATCTTTAATGGATCTAGGTTCAATTTCACTAAGAAAACATGTACCTTTGATTTTGTTCCTTGTCATTATACCTTCTACTTGATCTCCAATTATTTGCTTAGGTGCATGATGCCTTCTGACATATTTGGTAAGTACAGGTTCCTTCCTCTTTGATTCTAGGCTTGATCCACTTGTTTCACCATGCTCAAAAATTTAGTTCTTCTCTTTTGACTGATACTTGGGTTCCACTATCTAAGACTCGGGTGTCTCTGTCTACGACTTGGTTCCCTTTATCTGTGACTCATTTTTAATAGTTAGCTGCTCGGGTTGCATAGGTTGCAACAAGGTTTGTGCTGATGAATTCATTGATTGACATGGTTTCTATCCAATCACCATTGCTTGTGTCTTAGGTATAGTATCAGGTTCATAATACACAAAATTTTTGTCATCCTCAGGCTCTTTACTACTTTGTTCTTCACTTCTCTCTACAAACTCATCAATTTTTACATGTACACTTTCTATGACTTTATGAGTATCAAGATTCAAACATTTATATGCTTTTCTTTTACAGGAGTGGGCTAGGAATATACCTTCATCACCTTTTACATCAAATTTTCCATTTCTTTCTTCCTTCAAGATGTAACATTTACTTCTAAATACTTTGAAATAACGAACATTGGGTTTATAGCCATACCATAATTCAAAAGGTGTATGCTCAGTACCTTACTTCAGTTGAACTCTATTCAAGGTGTGAATTGAAGTGTTGATAGCTTCCTTCCAGTATTTGGTTGCAACATTCTTTTCAATCATCAAGGTTCTTGCACAATCCATAATGGATCTATTTCTTCTTTCTGCTAGCCCATTTGGTTGTGGTGTACCTGGGGCAGATACTTTTCTCTTAATTCCTCTTTCATTATAGAATTCATTGAATTCATTAGAAATGAATTCACCTCCTCTATCAGATCTTAAGCATTTAAGTTTCTTTCTTGTTTCCTTCTCAACTATGGCAAGGTACCACTTAAACTTCTGAAAAGATTAAAAATTTTCTTTGAGAAACATAATAGTCATCATTTTGGAATGATCATCAATAAATAGAATTAAATACTTCTCTCCTGTGCAACTTTTTGTTCCAATTGTTACACACAGATCAGTATGCACCAACTCCAAGACTTCTTCTGTATTGCAATTCTTTCTCTTGAAACTAGTTTTGTCCATCTTTCCAATTTGACATTGTTTGCATATTGCCAATTCAGGTTTCTTCAGAATAGGAATACCTCTTACTCTTTTTTTCTTGCTTATGTTGAATAGGTTATCAAAATTCACATGACACAACCTTTTATGCCATAACCAGCTTTCTTTTACTTGTGCAATAAAACATGAACTTTTAGTTAGATCAATATAGAATAGATTACCTTTTGTTTTCCTGCCAGTTCCAACTATGTTTCCCTTATCATCTAGGAGCTTGGCCTTACCATTCATAAATTCTACCTTGAAACCAATGTTACTTAGTTGTGCTACACTTAATATATTATGCCTTAGTCCTTCAACCCAATAAGCATTATCACGTTTGATTCCTTCACTTAGAGAAATACAATGTTTACCTTTCACATAGCAAGGTTCATCATTCCCAAAACTGACACTCCCACAATCATAGTGCTCAATATTTTCAAATTTAGTTTTATCACCAGTCATGTGGTGAGAACAACCACTATCAATTATCCAAGTATCATTAATATGAGAGAAAAATGCAGTCTTTTCATTTTCTTCATTGTCTGACTGATCCTTAATAGCAATGTAAACCATTTCATCTTCATCTTCATCACTATCAGAATATTTTGCAATATAACAAGATTTCTTACCTTTGTCCTTGTAGCTTTTATAGTTCTTGGAATCTTTCTTTCCTATGTACTTGTTGAACTTTCTCTCACCTTTGTCTTCTTTTTTTGGACATTTAGCAGCAATGTGACCAACCTCATCACATGAAAAGCAAATCAATGGTATTCTTCCTTTGTACTGTCATCTTCCTTTGGAAGCTCTCTTTGCAAGTAATGCTTCAATGATTTTCAGATCTTCATCATCACTATCACTGTCAATCTATTTTCCTTTAGAATTTCTATCTATCTTACCAAGGTATAATTTAGCTTTGAATGCATACTCAAAATTGCTAGGATTAGGAGAATAATTGTCAAAGTTGTGCAACTCAAAAGTTGTAAGCCTTCCAACCAATGCATCTAGAGTTATATCATTCCTGTACCTCATCTCTTGAATAGCTGAAACTCTAATTGCATAGATAGGAAGTAAAGTTCTCAATACCTTACTAACCATCATTTTGTCTTTAATTATTCCACTGGTAGCTCAGATGGTACTGACACTTTTCTTGATTCTTTCACTGTATTTTGTAATGTCTTCTCCTTCTTTCATTTTCATCTGATCAAACTAACCTCTGAGACTTTCTTCTTTGGCTCTCTTTACATTGTCATCTCCTCCATGTATATCATGTAGTTTCTTCCACATATCATAGGCAGTAGGGGATTCCTTGGCTTCATCAAATTTTGAATAGCTGAGTGAAGAAGCTATATCAATCATCATCATGTTATGATTCTTCATGTCCATCATCTAATCCACAGAAATAAGTCTCGGTGGTTCCACATATTTGTGATCTAAGAATTGAAAACCAGTGTCTCCAATAGTAGATAGATGTAGCCTCATCAAATCTTTCCATGCAGTGAAATTGTCTTTGTTAAGCTTGGGGATCTCCCTTCTGTAAGACATCTTTGATCTTTAGCTTAGGCATTCAAACCTTCCCTAAAAGCACCAAATGCTTTGATACTAATTTTTGGAAATGAGTTGATTAACTAAGAGGGAAGGGGTGAGTAAGCTATCAAAAAAACAAATCCAAGTCCCTGAGATTTCTTAGTCAAACTTATCACTATTGCTCGGTTAATAAAGATATTCTTCTGTCACTCGATTAATAAAGAAATCTTAAGATATTAACTGCACGATTATCCTTTAGTGATAAAGTGTACAAATATATGGCATAAAGAAAATAACATGTACACATATGACACAAAGATTTAACATGGAAACCCAATCTGGGAAAAACCACCAATTGTAACTAGTTACTATTTTTCACTCTTCTAAAGTGAGCCATGTTAGGAGCCAAACCTGTTAAAGGTTACAAAACACACTGTGAGGTGTGACCCTATTAGAGGGTTTAATCACCCTCTAAGGAGTGGACTTGTGAGAGGTCTTCAAACACTTTAATGTAGAAATGTCACCTTATGAGAGGATTTGTGAAAGACTGTTAAGTCTACTCTGTAAGAGATTTGGATCACAACTACAATTTTTAGAGAGTAACAATGGATTGACATGTTTGACAAAGCAACTGTATTTCCTAATTTAGATATCTACTCTAGCTTTAAACTTGATCCTCACTGATCAAATATTCTATTGCAGCTCTGTTTGGATGTTATATCCTTAATCAAAATCCCATCTAATTTCGCCTTCACTCTTCATATCAAAACTCACAAAAATTCAATCCAAACTTGACCTTGTATAAATATGATAGGCCTTGTCGAGTCATCTTGTATAACCTTCCAAATAAATAATAAAACTTAAGTCTGTCAGCTGCATATAACCAACTAAACATAAAATGTAAACTGATGTTACTTGGCTGACACTAAATGCATAACTTGGTTAACACTATAATCCTTTAATGCCCGACCATTACTGTATTGACGAGTGAACTCGGTTAGAACTTAAAATCACTTTGGTCTTCTTCAATGCCCGAGAGAACATGTGAAACATTGACTATGCTCAGTTTAGGTATAGACATTTGTGTAACATCACTATATTTTTGTAACCATAAATGAAAATACACAATTAAATAATTGTCATCAACAATTAACATAATACTACCCTTGACCCTTAACATAAAACTATGCCTAACTCTAAACCATACATGCTTAACCCTAGCCGTAATTAGACCATTGACCCTAATCATAATGCTAGCCTTAACCCTAATACTAACCCTAACACTAACCTTAATACTAACCCTAATCCTAACCCTCATCGTTAACATAATACTACTCCTAACTATAAACCCTACACCCTAAACCTATCCCTAATTAGACCATTGACCCTAATTGTAATGCTAACCTTAACCATAATACTAACCTGAACAATAACCATTAACATAATACTACTGCTAACTTTAAGTTGTACACCATAACCCCAACCTTAGTTAGACCATTGACCCTAATATTAATGCTAACCTTAACCCTAATACTGACCCTAAAACTAATCATAATCCTAACCCTAATCGTTAACATAATACTACTCCTAGCTCTAAATCGTACAACCTAATCCTAACCCTAATTAGACCATTGACCCTAATCATAATGATAACCTTAACCCTAATACTAACCCTAACCCTAACCTTAACTATTAACATAATACTACTCCTAACTCTAATCCGTACACCCTAACCTTAACCTTAATTAGACAAGTGACCCTAATCATAATCTGAACCTTAACCCTATTACTAACCCTCTAGATCTCCATACACTTGTTGGGCTACAACACTGTCAACAAGAGTCAATGCAAAGATAAGTGCCAACACAATACACCATATTATCTTCAAACCAGATGCTATACTAAACCACACTAGGAAATGGAAAATAACTCAACTTTGATAAAATGAAGTATGGAATTGTGTATTTATAGTTAGTCTTCTTCAAGTAACGTCAGTTTCTTATACTATATTAATTTAGCAGTCAAAGACATAGTTTATTAAAATCAATAATAACAGCTTGAACATTGAAATAATTAGGGTGTCCAATTCAGACAATTGTTTGTCTGAGCCTGGGATGAACTTCTATGTGTCTCGATATGAAAAACACGTGAGGCCAAAATTTCATCACTATTTCAAGAAGATTGGTGTCAAATTTTTTATATCACTAGTCTTTCATAAATACTACCCATCTTTTTTAAATAGGGAGAATCACACCAATTCAACAATTTAAAAAGTAGTATTTTTAATGGATTTTATTTTTTATATTACTATTTTTCTGATATATTATATCCACATTTTATTTTAAAATGGTGAGAGTTGAACCAATTCAACAATTTATAAAGTGTTGTTTCTAATGGATTTCAATTTTTTTATTATTAAATTTCTCATAGATTTTGCCTACATTCTTTTTTTAAATAGTGACACTTGGACCCATTGAACAATTTACAAAGTGCAATTTCTAATGAATTTTACTATTTATATTATTGATCCTTTTCTA
>MU228126.1:1155888-1176945 GCA_018584345.1 Thuja plicata | reverse complement strand
TATATATATATATATATATAATTTCTAGTTTTACATAACTCATACGGGTTATGTGTCTAGATCTTTAAAGGAAAATTTCAGCTCTACAATATACAATAGAAAAAGCAAGTATAGCTCTCTCATCCCGGATGTCAAGTGGTCTTCTTGGAACATTCCTCTCCTAAAAAAATAAGATTGTTCCCAAAGAGAATTATCTGTCTAGACTGCTCCTCCAATTGGCTGGGTCAAGGCCAATTTTGATGGTGCCTCTAAAGGCAACCCGGGTGTCTCTGGGGGAGGGGGCATCATTAGAGATAGCTCTGGTAACTTTCTTGGGGCCATATCAATCCCCTTGGGTAATCAAACTAATCATAAATAAGAGGCCTTGGCGGCACTTAACACTATCCTACTGGTGGAAGAAATGGGATTCAAAAGAGTTTGGCTCGAAGGTGACTCTTTAAATATAATCAATAATATTAAAGATATCAATCCACCTTCTTGGAATATAGAGCATATTATCCTTAAAATTAAATCTATAGTTAATTCCTTTGAAGTGTTCCATATATCTCACAACTATCGGGAGACTAATCAGGTAGCTGATTGTCTTGCCAACATTGGAGCCAAAAGTGATGGAATTCAAAAATGGAAAGGCATACCTATGAGTAATGAAGCGGTCAAATCAATTATCAATTATGATAAAATCAGGCATAAAGAAGGTATCATTAAAAGGGTTGCTAATGATACTAATTAATTCATCTTAGAATGGGAGGAGTTGGAATGATGGCCAAATCAAGGTGAAGTACATATCCAAGATGTGGTTTTTAACCCTAATCATGAAAGCACAAACTTTAATGCACATAGCTATTATTATTCCTATCTGTTGTCAGGTTGAGCATGTGAATAGGCATGCGACTAAGATTAAAAGATCTAACTAGAGTGAGTTCAATCAATACAGTAAAGCTTCCCAGCCTGAGAAAAAAGAGTAGGTTAAGACCGCAAACATGGGTGGTGATCTTAGAAGGGAAGAGCCTGTGGTTTGCAAGTGGAAGAAGGAAAAGGAAGTGTGAATAATTTTGAAGAAAGGTCAGGTTCACCACTTTCTTAAGAGACTTCATGGTTTTGATTCTGAAGTTTCCAAAGCCTTCGCAGAAGGATGGGATAAGGGCATGGTTAATATAGCGGGCAAATCATTTAAACTCAGCCTTGAGGTCTTGTCCGACATCACTGGTCTCCTATTGGATGGTCTGAATTACTCTAAAGAGGTGAAAGTGGGAACCAGAGCATACAAGAAATTTCCTGTCACTGATGAGGAGAGGGCTCTTATGGTGAAAGGTAAGAAAGACTATGTTGATATTGAGAATATTGACAAAACTTGGGGTTCTGTTATTAAAGCTACAATAGAATACTTTACTCTTGAGGGTAGATACACTAGGGACTATAATTATCACTTTGTCCTAGTTAATCACTTTAGACATGAGATACGTATTTCCTTCCCTTTCTTCCTCCTTTGGTTGCTTAACCAAAGCATTTCTGACTTCAGAATGAAGAATGCCCCTATTCTCCATGTCGGTCTTATCCTCCTTATTGCTGATTACACCAGAGATCATATTCCCGACCCAATCCCTACCCAGATAAGAAAGAGGAAGCCTGTGGGGTCTCTGCCTAAGTCTTCTAATTCTAAGAAAGCCTCTTTGCCCTCTGAGTCAGCTCCTTCTAAGTCTTTGGATGAAACAAAGAATGATAAGATCACTAGTGGTGCCTCTGGACCAGAAAAGAATGTTCTGGTCTCCCCTGTTAGTCCTTCCCTCCAGAAGACTAATGGGGAGAAGCATATCCCTCAGGAAATTGATTGTGATGACTCCCAGAACCGCCAGATGAAGTTTACTGATGAGATTTCCCCCACGACCCAGACCCCTGTGGTGAAGAATTTAGAGCACCCTGAAATTATTAAAGCCAAGGAAAATCCTAAGGAAAGTCGGGATAATCTCAAAACAGGGGAAAAAAATAATTCTGTTATGGACAATGAGAAAATAGATGGAAAGGAGTATAAAGAGATAGAGGTTGAGAAGAATAAAGAAGCGGAAATTAATATGATGGATAGTAATGCTGATGATTCGAGGGACAACGGTTTCAAGGTTCTGGAAGAGGAAAACTTGGAGTCCCATGATTCTCCTAGCTATGAGAAGCAGAATGTGGAAGAAGAAAGTGACAGAAAACTTCAGGGTAGAAAACCTCAGACTCTTCAAAGAGATATTCGAAAGATGGATTCTGAGGTCAGAAGGACCATTATTATGTCTCCCCTGGAGATTGTGAAAAATAAATCTATCTATAGCTACAATTTAGATAAATGGGTGCAGAGTGACCTGGTTGAACTGAAGAATAGATGTATCAAGTTGGAAAATAAGAGTTCTTTGATGGAAGAAACTATCACTAGTCTCAGAAATGAATTTCTTCAAAATGTTAATGTTCCTGTTTATGATCATGGTTCTAAAATTGATGAAAAAATAAAAAAAGTTGTTGAGTTAGCCATGGTTCCGATCCAGAAGAAAATTAGCGGGAATGAGGAAATGCTAAAACATTTTCTTATGCTGGTGAACACTGGTATGAGGGCTACTTTGGAGAATCTGATGTCTCTGGGCAACTGGCTGGAAGGAAACAAAGACATCAATGAGCACTCTGATTATTCCCAGTAGATGGGACCAGGGACTCGCACAAGATCTAAGAAGCAGAAAGTTGAGGACCTGGATATCCTGAAGCTGAGAGAGAATGTGAAGACTATGAAGACTTAGCTGGAGGAATCAGAGAGTTTCCTGAAAACTCTATTCTGATCTCGGTGCTGGAGGCCTTTTTCTCTATTTTCCTTCTAGCATTTTTTCTGTCTTTTTTTGTCTTGTTTAGGCTTATTGCAAAATTTGGGATCTGTCCCTTTGTAGCCTGTTCCCTTCTTTGGGGCAGTCTATTGTACTCGGGGCTCTAATGCCTTTCTTTTCACTACTTTGTTAAAAGGGTTTCGGGGTCCCTTCAAAACCTATTTTTACCGTAATCAAAAACTCATACAGGTTATGTAGAACTAAGGCCAAAACTTTTAGTCCTACATTACATTTATGGGTTATGACAAAATGTAAATGTTATATTTAGGTTTACATAACTCATATAGGTTATGAGAAAATCTGAATATTTTACTCCCAATGGCCTAAAAACTAGCATTGCAACTTGTTTCAAGGTCCCACTATTTTTTCACATGTTCTTTTGTGATAGTAACAGTCACATTTTCAATTTTGATGATTGATTTGTCTTGTCTTTTGGTTTGTTCTTGAAGTCATTTTATCATATTTACTTTAGATTATATCATAATGATGCTCTTTTTTTGTTTTCTTGCTATTTGATTATGGATGTTCATCATGATGTTATGTGTAGGATAATCAACATCAACAATTGGAAAGAACAGGAGAGGAACATATGAACAATGAGAGGTAGAAAAGGAAAGACAAAGGGAGTGTATGAGGAGATTATGTGAAGGTGCATCATCTAGTGCACCTAATGAACATGGTGAACATGCAACAATTAAATTTTATATGATTAATTCATGATATCGAAATGATCAACATACACCAATTCAAATGCATGTGATGAATGCACCTAATGAATGCGATGAACATACACCATTTGAAATTGTTGTGATGAATGCACCTATTTAAATTTAATAAGATAAACCAATTGAATTTGATGTGATTAATGCATGTAATGCACGTAATGAAAATAAAGAGCATGTACCAATATTATTACCTCCTACAATAATTTGTAGAAAATCAAAGTTTCTAATTGATATTGATGAAAATATTTTGAGTGATATGGAGGATAAAATTTCTAAAAGAACATCTAGAAGAATGTTTAGAAGAATGTCAAAAAAATATTTTGAAAACTTAAATCAAAGTGGAAGATGCCAATTAGTTGTTGAAATGATTAAAAATCTGAAATTTAGAGAGACGATGAAAAATTTGTGTGGAACATTGGAAAAATAATAGTGAAAGAACCATTATAAAAAATCAATTTGATGCATACAAAGACATTGGTTTGAAATTACATACTAAAGATGCTAATGTTACTCGACGTGTCCTCACATCAACCATAATAGGAAAGCAAATGAAAAAATCTCATTTATTAAGAAAAACAAGCAAGTCATTAAGGATAAGTAGAACAATATTACATAATGCCTTAGAGAGGCAAGAGAAAATTGAGGATCCTAACAATAATTATCTTTGGGAATTCACAGGTAGACTCCCCTATAAGGACAAGGTTGTTGTTGATGCATTAAGAGTGGTAATCAAAAATATTTGGCATGAGAACACAAGGGTTTCACCCAACCAAAGAGATGTTGTTAGAAGGCGTATTAGATTTAGAAATCTTGAGCCACATCCAAATGGTGCAAGGGCACTACAAGAGAAAGAGATGGAAGTTCAAAAGACCACAAATGCATAAGGACTTGGTCCTTAGTCTGTTTGAAGTAAGTTTGTTTAGTTTTAAAAATGTTTACTTAGGAGAGTCATACAAACATTTATTATTTTTCTTAGGAGGTTTAGAGAAAGTCTTAGATGACTCAAAGTCATTGAGTTGCAAAAATGTCAATTTTGACAACTTTTTGTAAAAGTTGTAAATGTTGCTAATGACAACTTTTCATCAAAAGTTGCATTTTGCACCCAAAGGTCACCATAGTTCAAAAAATATTTAGATTCCATTGATGAAGACATACACATGATGAATCAAATCTCTCAATGGAAAGGAGAGTACATTGTAATGATTTGGCTTCTTGAGATTGAATAAAACTGTGAATTTCCTTCATTTTTTGTGTTCATAAATCATGTATGGCCCTATAAAGTGTGGTAATGTTCTGATTTAAATTGGGAATTTTAGTTTTTACTCTTACCTTTCATATGCAAAAATTATGAGATCTTTATTCATTGTTTGGAGGGATGAAATACCAATTTACTCACTAGTGGTCTGTACAGGAAACAATTCCTAGGGCTTGGAAAACAAATGCCCATAAATTGAAAATGCACCCTTGGTTCTTAACGGCCCTAGAGGAAATGAAAGTATGGACTATTTAATTTAAGTTTCTAGTGATTTTTTGTGGGTTTCAGTTGGGAACAAGGAGAAATTCAATGCCCTAGGTGGACATCTCCATCTGTCCACCATGCAAAACTGAAACAAAGGTTCCATATCTGGCGTTGGGTGATTGACCAAAGGCTATAAATTTGGATTTTGAAGTTTATTCATGTTAAAAATAAATCCAAGTGGTTGGATTTGTGGGGCAACATAGGTGTGAAGCACTTCCTTTTGAAACTAAGCCTAATTAGGACAAGTAGGCCTCCTAGTCTAAGTAAGGGTTGAGACCCTTGGCTTTTGATTTATATCAATCCTCTTAAGGGTTTTTTGTAGTTTGGTAAAAGGTATCAAAATAACCTATTGGTTTTTTGGGTCCTTTGAATAAGAAAGGAGTAAATTGAGAAAAATAGTCTAGGAAGGGCTACTAGGATTATGAGCCTTTTCTAAAGCAAGTATACACCATTAGTTGGGAAGTGCAAAACTAATAATTAGTTCATGTTATGTTTTCCCTAATAATATCAGTTTAGAGCCCTTTAGGTCCCTTGGGCCTTGGGAATAACAAAAATCCTAAAAGATCCATTGAATCCTTAAGGGTCACTTGGAGTCTCTAAGACAAACCTAAGGGTTTAATTTTGTTTTGGAAGAAATTGAAGTGAGGGGGGTATGGAACGAAAGAAACTTAGTACTTTACACCCTATGGAGTCAGAGTTGGCATGCTATATTCCTTATCTTGGTTCTTGGATTGAGGAACCTATTATATATTTAAAGAGTGAAGAAGCAAGGGCTGTTCAACAAATTGGTATTAGAGCATAGGAGATTTATTTTGGGAAGGAGAATTGTACATGTCAGTAGAGGAATTAGAAGGTGAGGCTTGGAATATTCCTCCAAAATTGACAAATGCAGATCTTGCCAAAATCATGCAAGAAAACATAGAAGATAATTGTCAGCTTAGACAACTAGTAGAAATATTATAGGGTAGACTAGGAAGAGAAGAACCTAGAGGTTCAGAGAGAGTGGAAGAGGGAGAAGAGGAGAACTCCCAAGAGCAGAAATAAGAAGGGGAAATTCCTACTGAGCATGGGTACCTAGTGAATTCCCTAAAGTATATGGAAAGAAGAACCATAGACCAGAAATAAGAGCTTCCCATGCTCAGTGGGAAGATGGATGTTGATGCAGTGATGGACTGGATTGAGTCCTTGAATAACTTCTTTGAATGTGAAGACATTGCTAACAATCAGAAAGTGAAGGTTGTAAATTCAAAGATGAAGGGAGAAGCTTTGACATGGTGGAATTTTGTCCAAAGAGAAAGATTAAAGGAAGCGAGAGGAATGATAACCTCTTGGAAGAAGATGGTTTTAGAAGTTGAAGAAGCAAGGTCTCTTCATCAGATTGGTAAAGAAGCATATTTACCTGAGGACTATGAGGTCCAACTGCACAAAAGAAGATAGAATATCAGAAAAAATGTGGTCAAAAGTACAAGTTCTCTTGGATAGAGGAGGCAAATGATTCATTTGAAACTCTCAAGAAAATGGTAGCACAACAACCAGTCCTTGCATTGCTGGATTTCAACAAGTTATTTCAGATTGAATGTGATTCTAGTCATGTTGTCATAGGAGTTGTTATAATCCAATAAGGAAAACCTATAACATTCTTTACTAAAAAACTAAATGAAGCCAAAATAAACTACTCATCTTATGACTTAGAGATGTATGCATTAGTGCAATCTTTAAAAAACTGGAGATACTACTTATTGCCAAAGGAGTTTATGGTTTATACAGATAATCAAGCACTAAGTTTCATAAATAGCCAAGAGAAATTAATCTATGGGCATATGAAATGGGTAGAATCCTTTCAAGCCTACACATTCTCCATCAAACACAAGAAAGGACTAGAAAATAAAGTAGCAGATGCACTAACTAGAAGGGTGCTAACAATATAAAAAATTAGTTATAAAATATTGGGATTGGTGAATTGAAGGACATGTATGCTATAAATGAAGACTTCAAAGAAATTTACAAGGTGGGTACTAATTTTGATGACAGATACCATATAGATTTTTTTGGTTTTTTGATTCAGGATGGACTTCTTTTCAAAGGTGGACAATTTTGCATACCAAGGTGTTCAATGAGGAATAATAGGATCAAAGAAAAACATTGTGGGGCTATGGAAGGTCACTTTGGATTGGAAAAACACTAGCATTGGTAAGAAGGCACTATTTTTGGTCCAAGTTACAAGTTGAAGTAAGAAGGTTTGCTGATGCATGTACTATATATCAAAAAGAAAAGGGGAGAACTAAAAATTTAGGTCTCTATCAGGCCTTACCCATTTCTTCAAGACCTTGGGAGAGTGTATCTATGGATTTTTTGATTGGATTACCTAGAACACAAAAGGAGTTTGATGGTGTATTTGTTATACTAGACAGATTCAGTAAAATGGCTCACTTTTTTCCATGTAAATCCACTAGAGATGCATCCTACATAGAAAATATATTTTTTAATGAAGTAGAAATAATCCATGGGATTCCTTTAAACATATTGTCTGGTAGGGATGTCAAATTTTTTGGTCACTTCTAGAAGACTCTTTGGAGGAAAATTGGAACAAATCTATCCTTTTCATCAACCTATCATCCACAAATGAATGTGAAAAAAAAGGTTGTCAATAGATCTTTGGGTAACTTGTTGAGATACCTTATAAGACAACATGGTGAGAAGTGGGATTCAATATTACCCCAAGATGAGTTTTCCTACAATGACACTATGAATATAATAGGGAAGTCACCTTTTTAGATTACTCCAAGAAGAGTGCTTGAGTTGAGAGAACTCCCCAAAACTAATCTAATAAGTTGAGATGGGTAAAGGTTTACTGAAGAAATTAGAGAAGTACATGAAATAGTCAAAGAAGAACTACAAAAGTCTTTAGAAAAGTACAAGGAACATGTAAATCAGAGGAAGAGAGAAGTAAATTTTGATATAGGAGACTTGGTATGGGAAAATCTTAAAAAGGAAAGACTACCAAAGGGGAAACACACCAAGTTGATGCAAAGGAAAATGGGTCTATGTGAAGTCTGGAATAAATTTTTTAGCAAAGCCTATTAAGTAAAACTCCCACCAGATCTTGGTATATCTCCAATTTTTAATGTTTGTGATCTAACCTCCTTCAAAGGTGATGTGACTGTAGGTGACTCACAATAGGTCCTAGAAGATGTCGCATATCTATATCTTCCCAAACATGAGCACCCAAACTTGAAAAAGTATTGGACACCAAAGTTGTGAAAAAGACAAGGAAAAAGGAGTACAAACAATATCTAGTTAAGTGGAAAGGAAAAATAGACTATGAAGTTGTTTGGATGGATGAGATTGAAATCAAGGCATATGGAACTACTCTGTAAGATCTCATCTCAAGTGGACTTGAAACTCATTCATCTATGGAGGATGGTGTAGGGGAACTACAAGAGAAAGAGAAGGAAGTTCACAAGACAACAAATGCATAAGGACTTGGTCCTTAATATGTTTGTAATAAGTTAGTTTAGCTTTAATAAGATCCTTCCTTGTAACCTAATGACATGGATTTGACAAGTCTATAAGCCACCATGGACAAATGGGCTTAGGGGTACTTAGGAAAGTCATGAAAATTTTTAGGATGTGTCTTAGGAGGTTTAGAGAAAGTATGAGATGACTCAATGTCATCAAGTTGCAAAAAGTCAATTTTGACAACTTTTTGTAAAAGTTGTAAATTTTGCTAATCACAACCTTTCATCAAAAGTTTCATTTTTCACCCAATGGTCACCACAATTCAAAAAGTGGTTAGGTATAATTAAGGAAGACATTAAAATAATTAATCAACTCTCTCCAAGGCTAGGAGAGTACACTGTAATGATTTGGCATCTTGAGATTGAATAAAACTATGAATTTCTTGCATTTTCTGTGTTTAGAAATCATGTACGGCCTTATACAGTGTGGTAATGTTCTAATTTGAATTTTTAATTGTAGTTTTTCCTCTTAAATTTCATATGAAAGAAGTATGAGGTCCTTTTTTTTTTTTTGGAGGGAGAAAACACCAATTTACTCACTGGTGGTCTGTACAAGCAACAATTCCTAGGGCTTGGCAAAAAAATGGCCATAACTAGAAAATCCACCCTTGGTTCTTAGTGGACCTGGAGGAAATGAAAATATGAATTATTTAATTTAAGGCTCTAGTGGTTTTTTGCAGGTTCCATTTGAGAACAGGGAGAAATTCGATGCCCTAGGTGGACATCTCCATGTGGCCACCGTACATAACTGAAAAAAAGGTTACATATCTAGATTTGGGTGATTGACCAAAGGATATAACTTTGGATTTTGTAGTTTATTCATGTGCAAAAGAAATAAAAGTGGTTATATTTTTGGGGCAGCATGGGTATGTAGCACTTCCTTTGGAAACCAAGCCTAATTAGGACAATTAGGCCTCCTAGTCTAAGTAAGGATTGAGACCCTTGGCTTGTGAGTTAGATCAATCCTCTTGGGGGTGTTTTGTAAATAGGTAAAGGGTATAAAAATAATATATTGGTTAGTTGGGTCCATTGGAGAAGAAAGGAATAAATTGAGAAAAATAGTCCAGGAAGGGCTACTAGGATTAGGAGCCTTTTGTCAAGCACTTATACACTAATAGTTGGGAAGTGAAAAAAAATGGTTGGTTCATGTTATTGTGGCCTTAATAAAACCATTTCAGATCCCTTTAGTTCCCTTGGTTCATGGGAAGAACATAAAGCCTAAAAGAGCCATTGAGTCCTTAAGGGTCACATGCAGTCTCTAAGACAAACCTAAGGGTTTGATTTTGTTTTGAAAGAAATTGAAGTGAGGGGCATATGGAACCTAAAAAACTCAGTACTTTACACCCTATGGAGTCAGATTTGGGATGATAGATTCCTTGGCTTGGTTCTTGGATTGAGGTAACTATCATATATTTAAAGAGTGAAGAATGAAGGGCTCTACATCACCAAAACACTATTTAGATATGACTCAAATGAAATTTTATGAAATCTTTCTTTAAAGATTTCCTCAAATTAGAATTAGCCAAAGATTTTTTGAGATGACATAACCATTTTATATTAATATTAATCATGTACGTACTAAATGTTGTAGGGTCCATGTTGAATTTTCCATGCATTATGATATTTATCGCCATGTATGTTGTAATTTGAACACTAACGATGTTTTGTAGGAATGTGGTCTACAAGAACCTTTTAAGTCACCAAGAGAAATTATTTCATGTGTACTATGTAAATGAAATGATGGGTGCATTTATTATAAGATGATGTGTTTGAAAGGTTTTTGTCCTATATGTGGTGGTTTGCAGTAGTTTCATGGATGCATACATGTAGATAGATAACATGAAATTGGTAAGAAACTACTTTCTATTGGAAAATAAAAGTCATTCACATATGGTTTTATAGATGGAAAAGAATTAAAGAGGTGTGAGTTAGTAAAAAAGGATATATGTGTAGCTAATTTTATGAATATTTTTCAAGAGAAGTTAGTTTATGAGTACATAGGTCATACACATAGAGAAAGATGGTTAGATGAACAGTTAAAGTTGTGTAAGGACACTTTTCCCCTTGGTACTATTGTCCTTGACATTGTTTTTTCTTAGAATTATACACAAAAACCTCAAAATGAAGTGCAATATATGTATTACCACTCTACACAAGTTATAATTTTTATACACATAGAATTCGTGCATGCACATTATTGTACAAAGGAGGATAGAAAGGTTATAAGAGAGTATCACTTCTATATTAGGGATGAGCATACTCATTCATTAGATTTTGTGCAAGGATGCCTTATAATTTTCTATGACATTTTAAGGGAAAGAGATATAAGATACAACTAACACATAATATAGTCAAACAATTGCACCTCACAATTCAAGAATTCAATGATGTTTTACCAGTTGAATAGGATGCATGTGACAAGCGGTGATATTTTTTTTGGGAATTTAACTGAGGCAGGGCATGGCAAGAGAGGGTATATGGTGCGAGAGCATGTGTGAAAAGATCTCTTACCAGAGAGGAATTGAAGTATGATGGTGGTGCAATGTTAATAGATATAGAAAAAATTGTACAATGGTGTAACTCTACAATGGGACCAGGTAATGCAGGTAAGTCTATGGTTTCTAGATATTTTTGGTTAATATGTGAATCTAACATTGAAAAATATATATTTTTTTGTACACTTGTAGGATCAAGTGGCATGCTTTCATTTTGAAGTTCAAATGTAGCATCAGTAGCTATTTATACTAGACATATTGCATGATTTTTCTCTTCTTGTATGAATTTTGTGTGGGATGAATGTGAATCAAAAGAGTGGGTTGACCAATTGTCTTGTAGACCTTTACAAACCCTAGATATATTTTAGCTTCCTAGAGCATTAAAACTAAAATAGATTGAAGTATCTGTAACCACCTGAATTTGGTCTGCTCTGACCATAGACCCTATTTTACCTAAGTGTGATCATACCCCCAATTATGTCCAAACAACCCTGTTACTACTTGGCATAATTCCTTAGAGTCAGATTTAAGATCCTAAGTGATCTAATCACTAATTTACATTAATCACTTTAGCCAATCAAATCAATTCAATTCAATCAATTCAAATCATACCTGGCTAAGGTAATTAATTTAAAGGAAATTAATGAAATCCTATTTATACCTCATCACTTGCTAAAACAATCCCCTAGCCTAAATTGATTCAATTTGGCTATAGTCCTAATTAATTGTTACAAAGCAGTTAAAAGGCTTAAATGATTAATTAAATCCCTATTATTAAAATGAATATGTTATTACAACAATTTATTTTATTAATATTCCTTCAAACCTAACCAATATCAAATATCCAACCATGAGTTCAAACTGATCCCAACCCCTTCTCACATACTAATTCTTCTTAATTAGTTAATTAACCCTAATTAGCTAATCCCCCTTCCACTCATTCTCTCTCCTCACATCTTTATCTTCTTAATCACATCCCATAAGACCTATAGAAAACAATGATAATAACAAGGGACAATCATGGACTTCCAAACCTCATAGAAAATTTACTCCTTTGGGAGAGCCTTTTGAGACTATTTTGAAAACACTATTGGATAACAAAGTCCTCACAATCCCAGATTCCAAACCGTGGGAACTAATGGTCAAACCCAGGTGGTGGGATGATAACTCCTACTATGTCTTCCACAAAAACAAAGGACACAAGACTAATAATTATCTCAAGCTTAAACATGTCATCCAAGACCTCATCCAAGGAAGTAAGATCAAAGTAGATGGACACACTACCAATGAGGATCATACAGCATTCAAACCCTTTCCTAATTACGATCAAGGAGAAACAGCTAAAGGGAAGAGTAATGAGGTAAACTACACCTATTCCAAAAATGACAATGTGATTAATATGCTTGACATTAAAACCAAATCCATCAATGTGGTCACAATCAAAGGTGTCTCATTCCACTCAAATGCTATAACAAGGAGCCAAGCACAAGTAACAATCAAAGGACCTCCAAAACTAACATCAACATCCAAGGTTCCTATTGTAACTATTCCTAAACCAACAGCAAAACACATGGTCACTATTCCTTGAGAAAAATATGACTTGGTAGACCAATTGCAATGAACGTCAGCCAAAATTTCCATTTTTGAATTGCTCAAAATATCCACGGTACATAGGGAAATCCTAGAACAAGCTCTACATGTTGCTAATGTTCCAAAGGATATTGATATAGACAAGTTTCAAGCGATGTTCAATCACATATCAACACCACACTACCTCTCCTTTTCTAAAGAGGATGACAAGTCATTGACCCATCCACCTAATCAACCCCTCCATATCGAAGTCCTTATTCATAAATCCCATGTTAGACATGTGTTGATAGATGGAGGCACAGGATTGAATATCTGTACACTGGATCTAATCAAGAGACTAGGTCTCTCAGAACAAACAATTGACTCTAGAAGCAAGATAACCATCAAAGCTTATGATGAGTAAGAAAGGTCCTCCAAAGGTCTTATTTTTCTACCTATCAGAGTCAGACCAATTGAGAGGAACGTCATATGTGAGGTTCTAGATCTGCCTTTGGCCTACAATATCCTACTAGGGAGACCATGGATTCATGAGATGCAAGTTGTACCATCCACTTACCATCAATGCGTAAAATTCCCACGTAATGGGGTGGAAGTGACAATTCCTACAGATGCTAACTACACTTGCAACAATATCAAATCTGGTAGCATGATCCCACACAACAAAGAAGCTATGGATGCAGTTGCTCCTAAAACTACCAAGGACATGGTTATGAAGAGTTTTAGCAAAACCTTGAAACTTGAAGAAACAGTTATGGGAGAGTACAAGCTAGACTTGACTCCCTCACTGACAGAACTTCTAGTGTCACTAAGATCCTATGGAAAACCTTCCTCGACATTCACACCTATAGCATCCAAAGAGCCAGAAGTACACAAATTAACTGGCATGATAAAGGCATCCACATCTTCTTCAGATAACACATAAGAATAGGGAGTCTTGGATTGGCTTTACAAAGGAGAACCGGTGGAATTTGAGGTCCAACATGTAAAGATATCCCTAGAATAGTATGGAAAGGGATATGATTTCCTCACACAAATGGGTTACAAAGGGAAAGGACCTCTAAATGACATAGGATGAGGGCTTATTGAGCCTATACCCATGGAGTTCTAGAATACTAGACATAAAATAGGACTTGGTATTAATACTAAAACTGGTAAACCTGCTCCAATAGAGAATCCGCACTCAGATAAAGAGAGTGATGAAACAGATGAACTAGAGTAGTGGTCCTATGATAGATTGTTACATGTTGGTGCATAGGACCTCAACTACCAAGGAGAGTGCTATGTACCTAGCTTTGAGGTACCATAAGATCTTCATACCCCTTTTCTAGCACAACCTCCCATTCAAGAGGTAGGAGACACCATAGAAAAAATTACTCAAGAGACACCCTGGCCACCGAATTTACATCCTAACTAGGGGCAATTGGTCACAATTTCACATGTCCTTGATCTACCCCACTTTGATCTATAGAAAGATAACCAGGTACATCAGATAACCATTGCTAAATACTTAAACAGATCTGATGATGATGTAACAGACTCTCATGACTATGAATGGGATCAACTATCTATCACCTCTACTGAAATAGATTCAATTCACATATTTGTGGCTCCTTCAGCTCCTAGTAAATGATCTGACACTCCTATCAATGATACTGATCCTACTAAAGTAGAAGAAGAGTTCATTCCCCCAATAATTGATGGAGACACTGGTAATTACATAAGTCTAGAAGAATTTCATAGGCTACAAGAAAGAAGCCTCCTTTTATGGAGAGATGATGATGAGACTTCTACTAATGAGTCACTAGAGTTTGGTCTGCATATGACTAACAATGACCCTTTTAATGATGATCTCAATCTTATTGATCTAAATATTGAAGAAATTAACTTAACATACCGTGTCATGTCAGTTAATGGTCTTGATGCTAACACGATGTTTTCCTTCCAAGAATCTGACTCCCTAACATTGGTACTTCCAGACCTAATTGATTGGACTAAAATAGATCCTACTCCTATCCTTGAATTTTATAATGAACACACCCTAGCTTGTTATCTCAATGCTTGTGAACCTTACCCTTCTTCCACCAAAGTAAGGAGTGAAAAAATGTCATAGGAGGATATCAAGTTTCTTAGTCACAAACTAAAAAATAAAAAGAAAAAGCGGACTGATAGTGAAAACCACATTGTGGCAGTATCAGAACCCAAAATAGTAAAGAAAAAAGAAGTATCCAATGGTGAAAACCTCTCTGAGGTGCCAAAGGATGAGACTCTTGATATCCTCCCTAAACACTTTCAGGAAAGATCTTTGGTACTAATTAAACCAACACAACGAGTAAATTTGGGCACTGTTGAAAATCCTCAAATAGTTCACCTTGCACAATCTTTATCAGAAGAAGAAAAGGCACATTTTGCAAATTTCTTGAAAGAGAAGAAGATTAAATTTGCATGGTCCTATACTGATATGCCAGGGCTAGATCCTAATCTCATCATGCACGACTTGTTTATAGCTCCCAGGATCAAGCCCGTAAAACAAAAACTTAGAAAAATGCATCCTCATGTTGCATTATTGGTAAAAGTAGAGCTAGAAAATTTGTTAAAAGCTAGATTTATTCGAGTCATTGCCTATGCAGGATGGATCTCCAATGTGTTCCCCATGTCTAAATTTGAAAAATCTATCAGGATCTTTACGGACTTCAGAGACTTGAACAAAGCATGTTCAAAAGATTGTTTCATTCTACCAAACATTGACATGATCATAGACCTTACAACAGGCTACCAAATGTATTTGTTAATGGATGGATTATCAGGCTATAATCAAATCAAAATTGCCCCTGAGGATTAAGAGAAAATTGCATTCACATGTGCATAGGGCACCTTTTACTGGAATGTTATGCCTTTCAGGTTAAATAATATTGGTGCAACATATCAAAGAGCCATGACAACAATATTCCATGACATGATGCACAAGAACATGGAAGACTATGTAGATGACACACTGGCTAAATCCAAAGAAAGAGGTACTCACATTGCTAACCTAAGAAAGATATTATATCAGATGGAACAATTCCAACTTAGGCTCAACCCAAAGAAATGTGTCTTTGGGGTCTAATCAGGAAAGCTCCTAGGATTCATAGTATCAGCAAAGGGAATTAAGGTAGATCCTGCAAAGGTAAAGGCTATTCTAGAGATGGTTCCTCCATGTAACATCAGTCAAATGAGGATGCTACAAGGGAGACTCTAGTCCATTAGGAGATTCATGTCCCCACTTGCAGATAGGGCCCAACCCTTTACTAAATTACTACATAAAGGGGTTACCTTCAAATGGGATCAACACTGTGAAGCAAACTTAAGAGAATTGAAAGGACACCTAGCTGCTCCACCTATTCTTATGGTGCCTATTCATGGAAAACCCTTACTCCTATACATTTCAGCTATAGCTACATCCCTAGGAGTATTACTGGCACAAGAAGATGAAACAAGGAAAGAAAGAGCTATCTACTACATTAGTAGAACACTGGTCACCTATGAGCTCAATTATAGCATTATTGAAAAATCATGCTTAGCAGTCATCTTTGCATCACAAAAATTGAGGCACTACATGGTCTCTCATATAGTGAAGCTCATTCCTAAGATCGATCCTCTAAAGTATCTTTTGAACAAAATAGCATTAACAAGACGTTTGGCAAAATGGGTCCTAATTCTAAGTGCATTTGACATTGAATATGTAGAACGGAGAGCTATCAAAGGATAGGTACTTGCAGATGAATTGGCTGATTCACCACTCTAGGATGATGAAACTTTACTCATTGAATTCCCTGATGAAATAATCATGCATCTCACTGAATATCCATGGAAGATGTACTTTGACATTTCATTCACTCAAAAAGGATCTGGAGTAGGGGTCCTATTTATAACTCCTCAAGGATACAAGATTCCCAAATCTTACAAATTGATGTTTCCATGCACCAATAATATCTCAGAATATGAAGCATTGGTCAATGACTTCAAGCTAGCTATGGAATGGAAGATCATAGAGTTACACGTGTATGGTGACTCCCAACTAATTATCAATCAAGTCAATGGGGAGTATCAAACAAAAGATGATAAATTGATGCCCTACAAGCAACTAGTTGATGACCTAAAGAAATACTTTGTCTTCATCACCTTCCAGTAGATACCAAGATCAGAGAACAAAGCTGCTTAGGCTATGGCTACATTGACGTCCATGTTATAACTGGAAGAACATCAATTCTGCTATGACTTCTTGGTGCAAGAACTATCCTATCCTACCTTTGACACCCCTAAATACCAGGTAATATGTGCTTTGAATACCCCAGACCAATCTCAGTATGCCAATATCATTGCTTACCTTTCTAACCAAACCATTCTAGCCAATCTATCCAGAAATGAAAAAAGATTCTTAATTAGGATAGCATTGTGTTACATCCTCATAACTAACAACCTATATCAATGCAGTCTCGACGGTACACTTCTTCGGTGTTTAGAACTCGAAGAGTCTGATCTAGCATTAAAAGAAGTCCATGAAGGTGTATGTGGATCACACTTGAACGACTTTTCATTAGCCAAGAAACTACTCTGAGTAGGCTATTACTAGCCTATGACGGAGAGAGATGCTATTCAATTTTCAAAATCATGTCTTAAGTGTCAGACACATGGAAATCTTATCCATGCTCCTGCTACAGAACTTATATCTTTCATAACACATTGGCCATTTCAGCAATGGGCCTTTGACTTGGTTGGACAAATATATCCCAACTCCTCAAATGGACATAAATTTATCATTATAGCCACTGAGTATTTCATGAAGTAGGTCAAAGCCGTGCCACTAATAAAAGCCACTGGCAAATAGGTGGCTATGTTCATTCTGAACTACATTATTTGTAGATATGGGATACCCTCTTCAATTGTAACAGATAATGGGGGCTAATTTAAAAATAAAGACATTGATGACCTTTGTGAACAGTTCCATATTACTCAACATTGCTCCTCAATCTATTATCCTCAAGGTAATGGACAGGCTGAGGCATCAAACAACAATATTCTCAAAATTCTAAATAGAACTGTAAGCAAGTCTGGCAGAGACTGGCATCTACAACTAAATCCAACACTATGGGCCTACAAAAAAATCATACGAACACCAACTGGAGCCATGCCATTTTCTTTATTCTATGGCACTGAGGTAGTAGTACCTATTGAGGTTGAAATCTCATCTTTGCGGATATCTTTACAAGGTCTTGTTACTGATGACCAGTACCGCATAGATAGGGTGAATTCTCTTGACCTACTAGATGAGCGTAGACAACAAGCATTCGATCATCTCAAAGTGTATCAAGCACGTATGTCCAAAGGTTACACCAAAAAGGTAAAGCCATGAAAATTTGAAATAGGAGATCTTGTCCTCAAGGAGAATCCTAAGAACTAGCCTAACAGGGAGAAGAAAGGAAAATTTGAACCTAAATAGCTAGGAACTTATGTTATGACTACTACTTTTGGGACTGGAGCTTATCAACTGGCTATGCCTTAGGGAGACATTCTTCTAGATCCTATTAATACTCTACATTTGAAGCGGTTCTAAACTTGATGTTTGGCTAGCAGAGCCTGTATAGAAATTTTTTTTTACAAAATACCAAAAACATTCAAAAATTTGATCCTAAAGAAATCCAAAAATAGTGGAAAAGGGTCCTACAGAAAGGGTATCCTTGGTGAAAACCTGGTAAACAGGCGCCTTGATACTACAAAAACATTCAAAAAAAGATAAAAAAGAAAAAAATTTGAAAAAGAGAAAAGTGCCTTGATGAGCACCTGGTAAAACAGGCATCCTAGTAGCAAAAAAGAAAAGAAAAGATCTTGTCAAGTGGTGAAAACCTGGCAATCAGGCATCACTTGTGTTAGTTGCTCCATCTATCAATGCACTACTGATACTAGGCCTTTACAATTATACCTGTGCTAAAATGTTGACTTCATTTCTTAAATGGCTATCTTATCCTCGCTTGAGATTTGTCTATCTTTACATCTTAGGAATAAGTCATTCTGCGCTAGGGGCATCTTTGCTGGCATCATAGTTGCTCTAGGATGGTTTGCCTCACAAACATGCTATTTCTTGACACATGCAAAACAATGTCACTTTTCAAAACCAGGGCATCTTTTCAAAACATCACATATCCAGATATGACATTTACATCGACGGAGTTCCTACCAGGCTATATTGGATCGCACACATGAATGGATTATCCTCTCGATAAACAGACATGGAACACCATATTGCTTGTATTCCAATTTTATGATTCATGAATCTTTACTATGTTTGACAGATGAATGAACAAGTACTACTTAAACAAATAGCTTGATATTGGTTTGATTATGATTCTTCTATGTCCTAATGATGTTTTTAACTATGGGAGTCTAAGTAATTATGAATTTTATTAGCTTGATTCATAATTGATGATTTATTATGTCTTCTTAGTTACTCAATGATGTCTACACAAAGACAAAGAGTCACAAGGATAGGGGGCATAATGTTTTCTTAGTTTTCTGTGTATGGTGATTGTTCCAAATGATCCTATAAATTTCACCTAACTTGGATGTTTATGGTAAGAGCTGCCACTATGGGTGGATAGCCGCATATATCTTGATCTTCATTATTTGTAAACTACGGTGAGGTTGAAACAATTTCCTTGTCTATTTTCTGATCCAGATCCTTACTAAGGTATATGAATCATAATGTACCCAAGGATATGAATTTTCAAGGTCATTATGGGTCCAATATCTTGCCTTAATCAGAATCTGGTATATTAAAAGGAAAGGTGACTATTTTGTTATCCTAGCTTCTATGCCTTGATGCCTAAGTCTATTTTTGACATTTCAATAAAAAATAGTATTCATACTTTCATAATATCAGTGGGTATTAGTGATTTTTGTACTATCTGATGGTATCCATTCCAAAAGTTCCCAATGTTGATAAAATGCTACAATATCTAGAAATCAGTGACAAAGTCCTAAGAGTCTGCATGTAGCTGCATTTAGAGTTTGCATGATGCATTTTTGAAAGAACAACATAAGGATTTGAGCTCAAACTCCTTTCTATTTTTAATTCATTTGAAATCTAAGATATTTATATAACCATGCTTCCCACAATCTTTGATCTATCGGGAACAAAATCAAACTCACCTTTTAAATATGATTAACTTGGTATTCGTATGTTTACTCTTAAACACACCCCCGCTTTCTTCACTTCTTCTAATTCCTTCTTGCCCCAATCACTGCAAGTGATACATCATTTCAAATAGAGGGATTTCATTCTTTTCCTTCAATTTCATTCCCGAGGGGGCATGATCACACTATCATCAATTAAACTTTTGCTCAAAACAACATTAAAATGACTTCGTTATCAAGCAAACTAGGGGCATAGCAGTTTCCTTGACTAAAGTTGAAACTGTTGGATAAAAATATTTGGTTCTCATAAGATGGACATCTTGTGCCCCCTCCTTTTAAAATATTCTTATTTAGCTCCTAGCAGCTTCTTACTAACTTTTGGATGACAACCAAGTTCAGAATCAATATTACCAATTTTTGGACGACAACCAAGTTCAGAATTGGTATCTTTTGAATCTTTTATTGATCTTTGGACAACAACCAAGTTCAAAATCAATTCTATCAGTTTAGTTCGATCAAGTGTGAGACTGATCTTATCATCATTTCATTCGACAACCAAGAGCGAAATTCTCAATCTTTCTAAAGTCTACATCAAAAAATTTCTTTGAATAAATGCGCTGCTCGCACATCAATTCAAAGAGGGGAAAATGTAACCACCTGAATTTGGTCTGCTCTGACCATAGACCCTATTTTCCCTAAGTGTGATCATACCCCCAATTATGTCCAAATGACCCTATTACTGCTTGGCATAATTCCTTAGAATTAGATTTAAGCTCCTAAGTGATCTAATCACTAATTTACATTAATGACTTTAGCCAATCAAATCAATTCAATTCAATCAATTCAAATCATACCTGGCTAAGGTAATTAATTTAAAGGAAATTAATGAAATCCTATTTGTACCTCATCACTTGCTAAATCGATCCCCTAGCCTAAATTGATTCAATTTTGCTATAGTCCTAATTAATTGTTACAAAGCAATCAAAAGGCTTAAATGATTAATTAAATCCCTATTATTAAATTGAATATGTTATTACAACAATTCATTTCATTAATATTCCTTAAAACCTAACCAATCTCAAATATCCAACCATGAGTTCAAACTCATCCCAACCCCTTCTCACATACTAATTCTTCTTAATTAGTTAATTAACCCTAATTAGCTAATCCCCCCTCCACTCATTCTCTCTC
>MU228126.1:1127159-1155698 GCA_018584345.1 Thuja plicata | reverse complement strand
ATTAATGCTTTCATAAATGAAGCATTAATGGCTCTTACATATTCCTTCCACCCATACCTCATTAATGAGTCTTACACCCTCATTAATGGCAGCCCTTCTAGAGTCTTCTCCTCTTCCTCCATTTCTCTTATAAATAGGATGGATTTTGACCTCAAATAGACCTGAAATTTGAAGTCTTTTAATGTATTGTTATAATGCTCCTAATTTTGAGAATTTGAAAGCATCCTTATGCTGCCCATATTTTGGAGGATTGAAGAAGAAATATTATATTGCTCATGTTTAGGACTTTGATAGTGCTTTCTAGCTTAAATCTTAGCTATATTGTTGTAAACTCCATTGCTAGAGCTAGCATGCATGTTTTTGGAATCATTTAGATTAATTTCCATTTGAATCTTCCATTCTTAGGTTGTATTTGTCACTGGAATATGCATAATGTGAGGGCTATTATGTCATTTTTCATACTCCTCCTAGATAGGAAGCAATAGATCAATTTTAGTGATTGCTATGTTGGCTAGCCCCTTTGTTTTCACTAATGCAATGATTTATTGAAGTGTTGTGTTTCTTAACAGGTACCAAAATCACACACACAACATCAATAGATTTTGACCATGTATCTGACTTAGTTGAACAAGGTAATTTCACAATTTATTACTTAGGTAAAATTAATTCTAAGCTCAATTTATTAGTTCTTTATGTTGATTTTGGTATTAACTTGTATCCTTCTATTAAATCCAGGTCATGTATATGTAGTTATTGCAGACGAGAACAATGAAAAAGGAACAAATCACTTTTTGTCTCATTGTATTGAGGCCAAAAAATAATTAAATATAATCATTGATGGAGAGGGTACTGAGTACCCAATAGGATTTTTTTTTGGGATAAGGATATGGCTTATAAAGTACCATTGTTGTGTCGAGTTGTATTAAGACCTCTTAAACTCAGTTTATTATACTTTGCATTGATTTTGGCATTAACTTATCCTTCTACAAAATGCAGGTACCCTATCAAAAACTATAATCATTGGTTGTTTGTGGACTTTGAGACACAGACATATTCTTCATTACTCTAACCTTTTTTTTTCATCAAATATTCAATTGATTAAATATTCTGGTAGACCTCTTAACAAGAATTTGTGGAAAGTTTGTGAATGTGACCACAAGGCAATACTTGACACAATAAGGGTTAGAGTTGATCCAAAAGATTAACTTGATTGATTTTGGGCCATGTAGAAGAATGATTCCACAATATGGTAGAATAATTTTGAAAATGTTGTATATATCTTTTGTGAAACGTTGTAACTTCACTTTTTTCGAGGTGCTTTATGTACATATTTAGAGGCCAAATTTTGTATCTAAAAATAACAATGAGCTATAATGTTCATATTTAGATGCCAAATTTTGTATATATAAATTGTTATGAATTATGATGTGGATATTAGATGCCAAATTTTGTATATAAAAGTGGCCATGGGGATGATTTGGAAATATTGAGAGGACAAATTATGTATATTGTAATGTGTACCATTTGATTATAAATATATATTGAGATTTTTATCATTACCTTTGTACATACTAATGTGTACAATTTGATTATAAATACATATAGAATTTTGTATCATTACATGTATGGTTTTTGTATCATACCATTCATGATGTAAAAAAATGTAAAAAATGTTAATTATGATGTAATAAAGTACAAAAAATATTAATTATGTAACTGTTGATGGGACTTTGTGACCAGGTCTGCCAACAAATGTAAGTTGTCATCGGATACTGGGGTACCGGCCAACTTCTCCTGTAAAGGTTGTCTGAGGAAATGAGATTCGCTGGGTCTCCAAGCACATGAGAGTCGGGTCTTGACAGTGCGGGGCTCGGTTGGGAGATGTGACTATTTTTTGAGGGGGATAGCTGGTTATCTTCAACTCATCAACTCTGGGGATTCAGGTGAGTGGGGTTTCCTCCAAGCATACTTTTACTTTAACAAATAAACTTAAAAATATCTTGCAAGGTTAGAAAGATTTCATCTACCTACAGTTATGCTAAACATTCAAAACATCAACAATGCTCTAACACACTAAACTAAATACCAAAGAAACATACAACCATCAGTTCATATTTCATCAATAGAAAAAGAGAGGAGGTCGTTAATCTACTTTAAGCATTGGAGAAAAGGACATGAAGAACATAAAGAATAAAAATATTGTCAACCCAAAAGACAGAGTGCCAACAACATCATTGAGAGAACCCTTTCTTTTTCATTAACATCCTTCCAACAAGAACTGGTGCGTGGTACAATGGTAACTCCTACAGAGAATTTAACTACTAAAAGCATAAAACTATGGAGCATTGAGCTCTACAACTAAGAAATGAGAAAAACTACTTCGCTATTAACTGTGGACTGCAAAATCATCAATTTCGCCGACCCTTGGAATGAGGTCACACTTATTATTTATACAATTCTTTTGATCTAACCCTAACCCTAACTTATTTTACACTTTACAATAAAATACATTATCTTGTGGCCGGTACTACTTGCACCACTCTATAAAAGTCCTTGAGATAGAAAAGGCCTAACATGTCAGAAGAATAAGACAAGAAAGATGGAGTGGAAGAATTAGCCTTGAGATGAGAGCCAAAAAGGAGAAAGAAGAAATCAGATCCCTCAAGGATCGAGGCTACATGCCTCATAAATGGGAAAGTGGCACCCTATCTCTAATGCACCAGGTGTATCTCTGAAGTGGCACCTTGGGAAGACCATCTATCAGAAACCTCCCGTCGAGCTGACATGCCTTGATGTAGTTATCCACCTTTTTACAACTTTTATTACTGCCTTGAAAGTGACCGGTCGAAATTGGGAACTGAGACACGGGTCACTTGAAGAATTAAAAAATGTGGGACCTGAAACTTTGAGATCTGGGAACTTGCATTCCAAAATAATAAAGAATACAAAATGTAGCATCGGGCCAATTTTTCTGGATCTAGAGAACTTTATTGACTTACATTTTCTCCCAAGCTTCTAACACTTGGCTAATGCACTCCTCATCTATGCTCCGGATGCTACTCCATATACTATGGATAACCTCCATTGCTTCCTCAACCTCTCCAGCCCTATTATGGAATTCATTCACTATCTTGATAGTCTCATGTGACCAAATCATAGTTTTTGACAACCGGGACAACCTGCCTTGATCAAAATCTCCGCCTGGAAGATACAAGGATTCCATCCTTTCGTTGAACTTACTGAGGACATAGTCCTCCGAGGTACATGTTCCGGTGGTGAAGGGATCAACTTGTGATACCCTGACCATGAATGTTTTGAATAAATCTAAGGGATATTGGGCAGTAGTCAATTTCTCTTTTAAGGTCTTAACTAGTTCCTTGCAAACCTCAATTTTGAGTGCAAGTTTGGAGTACTGGACCTGGAGGGAATCATATGATTCTTCTGCCAAAATGCTAGATTCTTTGGCAACCTCTTCACCAATGCTACAGATCTCCTCTAGCTTGGCCTTCCATTTTTCATACTTCTCTAAGTCTAACTCCCATACCTGAGTGGAGCTTCTTGCATGGCTAAGGGTGAGATCTACCCTGTAAAAATCTAGGAGGGACACCACCAGAAATTCTCTCGTCGCCATTATTTGCTTAGCTGCCCACCCGTCTACTACTTGCAAGTTTTTCTTCATCATGCGTAGTGAGTCCATGTCACCCTATGCAAGTGACAATCTAGAAGAATCGGTCCTTGGGTGGACTTCGGCTAAGGGTCGTGTTAGTTCTCTCAAAAGTGCAAGGAGATTAGAATTTGTCTCTCTTTCCTCTTGCAGCTTCTGCCCCTATTTTACATACCAGGCCTCTATAGCCTTGGTAGCTTCCTTGAGCAAGTCAAGTTCTCCTTGCTTCTCCCTTTTTCCTAGCTTGACCTCTGTTATATTATAGTCTTCAGGCCTTGCAGCCATTGCATCTATATTTTCTAAGGGTGTTGCGATGACTGCAACTGTACTGTCTGCTGGGTTGGTCCAGAGAGTATGGACCACCCGTGCCCTTTTGGGCTTCTTTGTTTTAGCATTCTTTCCCATCATCTCGGCCAATGACAAAGGAGCGCCTGTAGGCACCGCCAAAATTTTTCTTTTGTTTGTGTCCACCAGCCATTGAGGTGGCTGGGGCGGCCTTGCTGCCAATTCCTGCTCACTAAGATTCACTTCCAAATCTAGCGGTGCGTCCCCTGAGTTTATATTTTCTTCTGGCTGCTTTTCCTATTCTGGTTCTGGTCTCTTTCTTATTTCCTGCTCTCTTTTTGTTTCCTGTTCTCTGAAACCTTCTATATTTTCTACCATGCTGGCATCTTCTGCAAAACTATCTGGGATCTTTTCCCCAATTTCCATCTTTGTATTCTCAGGGACTTCATCTTCCCTGGTGGTATTAGTAGCCTCTTCATTTTCTTTTCCTAAGACCTCCTGGTCCATTGGTTGCTATTGCTCTTATTCCTTACTAGCCTCGTCTACTTCAACATTCTCCTCCTCCATGGGGATATCCTCTAGAGGTTGGTTGGGTTGTTGGCCAAAGTTTAGCAAGGCAACAGTTGTTACGACCTCACCAAAAGTGCTCCAGGGAACTTGGTCACCTGAAGTCTCCAAAGGCACCTAGAGTGTGATGGTTGGAGGAACAATTTTTCCCTAGGGTTCAGGTTCTCCTCCCATCAGGGGCTCATCTGTAGGTTGCCTTGGCATATCTATGGCCCTTTGGACCTGTTGTTCTTCCTGTTCGGGCTTAGTGTTTTCCTTCTGAGCCTCTTGCTCTAATATGTCCTTTTCTATGGGGAGTTCTTCTTTTGCAGGGGCCTCCTATTCTTGAGCCTCAATTTCCTTCACTATAGTATCAATGCCTAGCTAGATCTATAGAAGCTCATCTACTGAGAATGTGTCATCAAAATCATCGTGCGGTAGAGAGGAGTTTGAGATATCCTCAAGTTTAGGAGAATTTAAATTTACATCCACTGGGGGCTTCTCGGGCATACCAAGGGGAGAAATTGGTATGGGCATCACTGTTATTTTCTTTTTCCTTATGAGAGAAGCCCTGGTGTCCAAAATGCTAGAAGACTCTGCTTCAGAAAAAGTCTTTCTACTCACATAGCTGCCAATGAGGGAGGTCCCATTGGGCGAGCAGAGGTCACTGGGGTGACCGGGAGGCCGGCGACTACCTACATGCTAATTTTTTGGCTAGCCAACTTCACCAACTCCATCTGATCATATAATTTCTCCATTAGGAGTGTGGGGATCTGAGGGGGTGCCTTGGGCATGGGACTCCCTCCTTTCCTTTCCTTTACTCACACTTGCTTCAGCGGGCATGGCGAATGAAGAAGGTCCGACGCTGGCTGAAGAAGGGATGGTCTTCTTGATTGCTGCTTTTTTGCGGGTGCTTTTGGGGAACACCTAGGAAAAATACTTGTGGCATGCTTCTATGATGGGGCGATATACCCCTTCAATCATCAAATCCTTTGGAGTGGCCCAATCCACTAGACGGAGGTTCAATTCATCCAGCCCCTGTCCTTTGTATGCTAGATACTCTAGCGGCCCGCCATCGTTGAAACCTTTTAGGAAGGTCCAAAGGTCTAGTGCCTCCATGAGCCCTTTTCTCATTCTTCTATATTGCTAGGCCCTAAGATCAAAGTTGTCCTGGCAATACACCTAGAAATATTCAATGTCATCTTTATGTGGGGGGGATGCCCTTGGTAGTGCTATGGCAATTTTTCCACGGGGGTCATAGTTCTTCTAGGTGTGGTTGAATTCAACCAGCCCTAACCCTTTTAACTCATTATCCACCTCCCGGGCTATGGTGAGGCTGCATTTATAATTCCCACAAGAAAAGGAGGATGAGACATTAGCGAACTTCATCACTATGAAGACGACATGTAGATCCATCATCTGCCTACAAAATTCCAAGAGAATAATCCTATCCTCGCAATACCGGAGAAGGAGGTAGGGCTTCCCGTTGAAGCCCGTCACCCTGATGTAGGTGTGATGCTTGAATTGAATGAAATATCAGCCATAGGAGTTGACCAGTCCCATTGCCACCTGTGAGAGGTAGTACCTAGAATCTTGGGTAAGTGTAAGAATGTTATGGTAAATGAAGGCATCATTTACCCAACAAAATTTTTGGAAGCTTAGCTCCCACTATAACTGGGGATAATGATCCCAAGGTGTAACCTTTCCTGGACCATTTCCAAGCTCTCCAACTATTCCAAGGCCTTCAAAAGCTAGCCTTTGCAGTGCCAATGCCCACAACACATACGAGGTCATATAAAATTGTGAATTTTGGGCAACAGTATGCATCTGAGTATCCACGTGATTGGATATGATCGCCGCCCAATTGAAAGCCCTGTTATGTGTTGTTATGCAGTATAAGAAATAATACATCCATGCTAAGAATTCTCGGGTGTGGGGCCATCCAAATATTCTGCACAAAAATATTATGCCTGCTTGAATGGGCTCCATGAAGTCCCTGCAGGGAATTTCCAATTTCATTCTCTTATAGTCCCGCTTCGAAGACTTTAACCAGTGATTATTAAGGTGCTGTCAGGAAATGGTCTCAGCCTCACCGAATTCCTTTAGTGAGTTGGCCCTGGTGATTACTACGGACCCTTTGAATTATGGAATTCCCAACCCAGAAGCAAAGGTGGGAGTGTCTAAAGTGATGATCGTAGTAGGATATTGTAGTGGTCAGGGATCTAGAAGCAAGACTAAATGAGTGGCCGAATTATATATTACTGTTAGTTGTTTGATAAGCTCAGGGGACTACACCATGCTTGGAAAATTTGAGGTGTTGATGATGCAAGAGGCAGCTAAGTAAGTCTATATTTTTCCCCTTATTCTTTCAACTTGTAAATGGTCTGGATTAGACCTTGTAGTTCAGCCTAACTCCCAGGGTCTAGATGTATCATTTCTTGAACCTTAGAGTTTATTTTAGACCCTGCAACACCCCCCTCTATTGGATACTTGGAGGTTAATGGTAGCTTTGCCAAAATTCTTTCCAGCTTTGATTTTGTGGCTGCTCGGGTAGAGGTGGTTGGTAATTCTTGGCTATCAGGAGGTGCAAAGTTGTCAAACATTTTGAATCATCTTATCAACAACCCGCACCTGTCAAGAAAATGTTAGCACCTATATCAAAAGTTCTGGAGTATCTAAAAATGAACATAGCTTAAGCACTCTGGAGCATGTAGACATGGTGATGAGAAAAAAAAGGGTAGGAGACAAGATCTAGTTGGGAGTCTGGAGTCCAGACAAACTAGCCATTGCCGAAGTGACTAACAATGAGTTGTATTCTGATTGACGTGTGCTGACACATGGGAAAATGCTAGGTGGCATAAATATAGTTATGGCATTGATTAGGACAAGTGGGCCGACACAGGGCAAAATTGAATTTCAAGTTTGATGCATTTAAAATACCATACGTGGGAAATTAATCCCGCCATTAATGTGATGAGACAGAGGAGAGAGAAAGTCACTATGGTTCGAACCAGTGAGGTGCCAAGTTCAAACCCTGGTGACCTTGTCTCGTTGAGCTCTATCCTATCAGGTTGAAATTCATGATAGAGCATGAAGAAATCAATTCTCTAAAGGATATACATAGCACACATATACAAAATATACACAAGACATATAGGTGGGCTGAGGGCCAAAGCATATATACATAAAATTATAGAAAATATACACCATATACACTAATATACATCAAAAACAAAACACAAAGCACCTACCCTAAAACAAAGCCAAAATGTACAAACATATACATTATCTTACACCAGCATAGAGGGTGGACAACCCTCTAGCAGAGCCAACCCACCAATAGATGGCAAACCAGACGACAGACGCAAAGTAGAAACAGAAACAAAATGAAGCAAAAATGAAAATGAAACACAACAACATGAACCAAAAGAAGAAAATTAAGGAAAGAACCAAAAAAACCAACCTAGAATCCAAAGGATGGTGAAGGGAAGAAACAATAGACTGCTTTTCAACAACTTTCGCCTCCAACGCTAAGAATAGCTACCAAAAATCAAATCGTTGTTACCCACTAGGATCAGAGAAGCTTACACTTAATTTGCACTCGAATCGCCTATGAATCGCTCTGAAAACTCTAAGTATTTTAATCATGGTAACTATGAAAATGACAGGTAAATCTTATTTATACCTGAGGTAAAAGCAAGTTACCTTCTCTCTGCAAACTTCAGAATAGGTGAACCTCTAGAATCTGAGCCTGGGGATTCCAAATAACCATGTCTTATTACAAGAAGGAGACATTGTGGCAAAGAATCCCAGAGTCCAGAATCAAGCTTCTGGAAAGAAAACCACCAACTCTGAGACCGATTCTTGGAGACACGAAGGACAAAAAAAAAAAAAAAACCAACACCGCAGGGAAGAAAACCCAAAGAAAGAAACAAAAGAAGCAAAGGAAAGGAAAACAAGGCAAGAGCCAAAAGAAAAACAAAAAAAGGGGGGGATCCAACATTTTGCACACTAAATGTAGGGATGGGGATGCAGGGCATAACAAATAGAAACTATCTGGGATGAATACCTTAGTGTATTTGAGAACCATAGAATCTTTGGTTAGCAAAACCAGAATAAATCATTACTTGAAGCATCTTGCTTGTAAGGTGTAAAACATCTGAGAAAATATGGCCATACACGATTCAATCCATGATCCTTTCATCAGTTGTGAAGTATGTGCTTTGGAAGGAAGTCAAGCCGATGACCTCTGGGAGAAGCAGAGAAGAGGCACTAAGTATACTAAACCCAAAGTCATCAAATTCGTTCACTTCTCCCAGATACCGGAGTCTCGTCCCATTTTTCCTTTTGTTATTTTATTCTCTTTTGGGTGGGAGGGTGGTACTTCTTTCACCATCAAGCTTAAGCTTAGCTAAATTTAATGGTGGTACTTCTTCACCCTTCCACCCACCTTAATTTTTTGAATGGGGAAGGAAAAATCCAAACCCAGAAAGAATCTTTAAAAGTTTAGACTTGGGCCAACCAACTAGTGCTACCGATCTACCCTCGATGTGTCTGATTACTTGTTCCTTTAGAATTTTGATTTAACTGATTACCAAGATTCTAGGGATAAATCTGATGAAGACTACTCATAATTTACCACCAAACTTGCAAAATAACTTTGGAGACCAGACCAATTCCACCATGCTAACAATAGATTCCAAGTTCACTACAGTGCCAAAGGCACCATCCTGGAGACTAGATGTTATGCTAAGCATACCAGCCTACAAGAGGGGGAGAAAAATGCTAGACCCGAGAAAGAAGACAGAAGAAAACCAAAAACAAGAAAAAAGAAAAGGGGCGGTCCCAGAGGACGGCCAGCAAGACTATTTACAAGGCAAGGTACCCCCAAAATGGGGACACCATGAAAGAAATATTTACAAGCGAGAAGATTTACATAAAATACAACTCTGGGCAAACTAGCCTCATTCAAAGTAATGTTTGAGGAACTGTCCATTGACTGGCAATGGGACAGGTTCTCCAGTCATGGTATTGAGGCGATAGATATTTTCTCCATGGATCTATGAGATTAGGTATGGTCCAAGCCAGAGCTGTTGGAACTTGGTATGCTTTCCCTTCTTTTCCTGGGCCTTATCACACAAAAAGACTAAGTCTGAAATTTGAAAGGCCTTGTATTGGGTTCTTTGGTCAAACCATCATTTCACCACTATTTGGTGACACGCAAAATGTTCAAGGGCTATCTTGCGTTGCTCTTCCATACGCACTAGATTCAGGAGCTGAACCTCCATAATATTATCTCGGTTACCGAATTTCATCATAAATTGTAAGACCAAGATTTGTAAGTTGATTGGGAACACTAGGTTCTAGCTGTAAACCAGATGGAATGGGGATGTTGCTAGGGTGGCCTTAATTTAAATTCAATCCACCCAGAGGGTGAATCTTATCTTTTGGTGCCAATCCCAGGGAATCTGTTCTAGCAGGTGTTTGATCACTTCAAGTAGATTTTTGTTCGTTGATTCAGTAACACCATTCCCCTAGGGGTAATAGTTGCTAGAGAACTTCAAAGTGATCTTCCTATCATAGGTCCATTCAAGTAGTTATTCTAAAGAAAATTTTGAACCATTGTCACATACTATAGCGAAGGGAATTCTGAATCTTGTGATGATGTTTTCTTCTAGGAATTTGATAACCACATTCGCCGTGTTGTTTTTGCAAGGTATGGCTTCAGACCACCAGGTGCAGTAATCAGTTTTGGTTAGGATGTATAGGTGGTTGGCAGACAATTTGGGGTTGATTTCCTCGATAAAGTCAAATGCCCATTGGGAAAAAGGCCTAGCCTTGAAGACTGGTTGCAAAGGCATAGCCGGGTTATATTCATGATGCACCATGGTTTGGTAAGTATGGCACTTCCAGACATGAGTGTAGACATATTTAAATATGCAAGGCCAATAATATATGGCCCAAAGAATTTTATGGGTGGTGGCGTCAGCTGAACCATGCCCGGTCCCAAACTGCCCATGAAATTCTTTAATGATTTTTTCAGCTTGGTCCCTGTTGATGCACTGAAGGTACACTCCCTCATAGTTTGTGTGGTAAAGCGTGGAGTTTTTGATCATGAAGTGGCATCTTTTCATCCATAGGGTGCAAAATTTGTTGGGAGGCAACCCCTCCAAGCATCTGTTATTTAACAGTAAGTACACCAAATCGGTGTACCACAGGTCTTGAGTTATAGACTCCACTGTGTATGTTTGACATTCTATGTGAAGGGTCTCTTCAACCATCGCTTGACTTAGTCCCTACCCTTGGAATATCTTCATGGATTACATTTCTAAATCATATTCCTGGAGGATGGCCATCTATTTCCCCCGTCTTTCACCCAATACACTATGCATCAGCAGAGATTTCACGGCTTGGTCTGGGATGATAGCATGCACCTTGCTCCAGAGAATGTAATGCCAGAATTTCTTCATGGTGTGAACAAGAGAAAAGGCCTACTTTTCCAATAATGAATATTGGACTTTGGCGTTCTTGAAGGGGGAGCTCATGAAAGCTATTGGTCATTCTTCCCCTTCAACCTTTTGGGTCAATACTGCCATGACCATATGCGGCGAAGCAAAGGAGTAAATGTAAAATGGGAGGGAGTAGTCTGGACTAGCCAGGATTGGTGCCTCCATTATTGTCTATTTAATCTGGGTACACACCCACTTTTCTTCAAGACTCCACTCAATTTTGGTGTCTTTCTTCATCTTCTCATTGAGTGGCTTCACAATTTTAGTGAATCTAGTGATGAACCGTCAAACAAAGTTGATCTTTACGAAGAAAGATTGTATTTCTTTCTTGCTACTGGGAATTTGCAGATTTAGCAGTGCTTCAAATCTCTTTGGGTTAATGGATATACCCTTCTTGGAGATAATATGCCCAAGCAAATTCCCTTTAGTGACCCCAAATATGCACTTCTTGGGGTTGAGAGATATTCTGTACCAGCAACATCTCTCATAGATCTAGGTGAGGTGGGTGGAATGGTCACGCTTGTACCAGGAAAAGATGGTCAAATCATCCATGTAGATGATTATGCACCAGTTCACAAGGCCCTTGAATGAAATATCCATGGCCTTCTAAAATATGGCCCCTACGTTAATCAAGCCAAAGGGCATCCTCTGATATGCAAACATCCCCCACTTGGTGGTGAATGTCATTTTGTCTCTATCTATATACTTAACCATGAATTGGTTATAGCCAGAGTATCCATCCAAGAAAGACATCATTTGGGATCTATTTACTATCTACAAAACCTCATTAAACGAGGGGAGAGGGTGATTATCTTTCTTTGAGGCTCTATTCAAATTTTAGAAATTCACACAAAGGAAAATTTCACCGCTCTTCTTTCTCATAGGAACTAAGTTGGAAACCAACATAGTATGCTAGATTGGAAAGATTATCCAAGCTGACAGTAGTTTTCCTACCTCTTGATGAATCAGAGGTTCGATCAGCGGGTTGACTGGTCATTTTTTTTGTCAGAAAGGCTTAGCATCAAGTTTTAATTGGATGGTATGAGTCATAATGGATGTGTCGTATGTTTTCAAGTCCTCATACCCCTACGTGATCATGTCTATGTATTCTCAGAGAACCACAGGAATCTTCTCCTTCTCCTTAGGGGAGAAGGAGGTACTAATGTGTATAATCTTTTCTTCACCGGGCTGGCCAATGTTCAATTTCTCAAATTTTCCTCCCTTAGAGGAGGATGATATCTTTTCCTGGCCCTGAGGGTTTGAGTTGAGGATTTGTTCAAGTGCAACCACCCCCTTCGGGATGGTGTTGGTAGGTAGGTCCATGATCCCATCATCTTCATCACCTTGTCCAGTGTCATCATGGTCTCGTTCCTCCATGATCTAGTCTTCAAAAATGCCAACATTGGCCATGAAGGATAGGATGTGCTGATCATCCTCAAAATCCTAAAAGTGGGTGACCTTATCTAGAATAGACAGGGTGGGGACCATCTCAATGAAAAATATCTAGACTCATGAGTCATCCATAGGCTCAAGTGTGCTAGCAGAAACAACAAGGGCATTTGGGACATAATTGCATCGCTGGGGAATGAGATCAATGCCTAAGGCTTTGAAATCCTTGATAACGCTCTATGCTCAATTGTGGTATGTAGCCAACCTCTAATCATGACACATATACTGACTCCAGACTTTTTTGACAATCAACTCTGAATCACCTAGGGCCCAGAGGTTAGTGATTCCTTTCCTTAATGCAAACAGGAGTCCAAGAACTAAGGCGTCGTACTCTATAATGTTGTTTGTGTAGTTAAACTGTAGCCTGTAGGATGCAAGGAAGGATTTTCCTCATGGGTTGATTAATTCTACTCTGGCCCCACAACCTTATTTAGGTCAGGACCTGTTGAACTTCAGGGTCCACAAATCATCGCTTGTCATCTGGAGCTGGGGAGATGGAGCATGTTAGGGATTTTTCTTGTATGAACCACAGTGCTTGAAATAACTACTTGAACACCATGCCTTCTAATACTGATTCAGAGACAAGAAAATCCTAATTGCTAAGGACTAGATAAGGTCCTTCTTCATTTTTGAGCTCCACATATACTCAGGTAGGTTTTACCTCTTAAGATTGTTGTTTACACAGTATTAGTTGATGTGGACACTGATTTGTTATGTATCTTTTGTTAAACCAACTTATGAATCACCTTGCAAATAACCAAGCATAACCAGATGCAAGATATAACCATACAAACCATGGCTGTAAGCATAACAATAACCAATGATACAAGGATTCTCATTCTTCTTCCTTTTCTTTATAGGAGGGATAACCTAATGGATTCACTCTTCAAAGAATCAATAATATGGACACTGTCCTACTGACATAGGTCCTTATGAGTTCAGTTTATCTGTTCTTAGTAACAAAGTATTATGATTGATTTGGTTTTGATATATTGGAATAACTTAGACAGAGATGGATTATCAGACCATTTTTAGGACTAGTACCTATCCTTTGGGTTATAGAGTCGAAATAAGCAAAGATATCATAGAAACAAAACACAGTAAACTGCCTTATAGTTCACATACAATTCAGGTAAGTTGCCTTACAAGCTACCCTGTCACCTCAAAACTATTGCATCAAATCCTTAAACAAAGAAGTATGCTCTTTGAAACTACTTACAAAATTTAATTCTTTCCTTAAAAGAAACTTACAAATAATCAAATGGTTACCTTATAACCAGAATGTTTCAGAATATCTTGTAAACTTAACATAGAAGAGAAAATACAAAGAATAAAGAGACAGCAATGGAGGAGAGTAAAATTGCACCGTATATTATTTATATGATCCAGCTTTCCATACATGAAAGATTATACAGCTTCAAAAGATAGACAAAAACTAGAATATCTGAATTCTGTGATATATTATCTCCTTTTCCAAAATGTTCCAACATCAAAGACCCTTAACTATTAAAACTCTTATGCTATATATAGGTTTTATGACCATCTTGGAATCCCTTAAAGATGCAAAAAGCTTTGAATGATCACAAAAACCTAACCCTAAAGATACAAGAGAGACAAAAGAAAGAGAGAGAAGAAGCGGTGAGATGACTGAGTCAAAAAGGTATAAACAGATATTTCTTGTTCTTCTCCCGATCTGGTGACTGCAATCAGATTTGTAGATGGTAGCTGATAGTATTTATGTTGAGTCTAGATAGTTGTGCTCACCTACTCACCTACATTCTCCTTTTGTAATAATTGTCCTTCTTGTCTGTGAACAGTGCAATGCCAAGTGTTCACCTTACTCATCGTCCAAAATTTCTTCTTCTATGATAGGCTTCTTTTTCTTTGGTGTGGTCATGACTTCCCAAGCCTTTACTTCATCATCTGATGGCCACTTGAAGTCCTGAGTACTCTGTACCTGCACCTTTTGCCTGTCCCATCTTATATCAGTGATGTTCTTGACATCAAGTAGGAACATGTTGATATCAGTCTTAGCTTTAAAGGCTTCGTCCAATATCTTATTGAATCCCTCTATATAAACCTCAGTTCCAAAGAGAAATGCCTCTTCACTAGGCATCTTGGTGTCAAACTCAGTCTTCTAGGCATCTATAGCCTTTACCTGGTCATTTTCTCCCCTTAATGAAGGGATAAACCTATTAAAATCACTTGAAAAGAGACTCAATTTTGCCTCTATCTGGTTCAATTTTCCTTTGAAGAATGAGAGAGAAATATTAACTCTTTTGATCTCATCTTCAACCTTTGTGACTATTGGAGGAAAATTTGCTCTTATGACTTGTAGAGATGACAATTTCTCAAATAAATTTTCCCTAGCAGACCACTTTGTGAAGTAAGGGTTCAGAATTACAAGGTACCTCATTACCTCAGTATGCAATGCTGGCAACTTATTATATGTGTTAACTACAACATCAGCTTTGTCTTTTAGAATCTCAATTCTATGTTGTAGTATTCCTTTCAATGCCTTCACAGCTATTGCATTTCCTTTTTCTTCATCCACCTTTTGTTCCACAGCCTCTTCTGACTTAGGCTTATCTTCAATCTGCATTGGTGGTGGTTGTGCAGGCACATACACTACCTCAGGTTTTGCCTCCAATTCATCTGTCAATGTCTTTATCAGTTGATCCCTTTATTATAGTTGTATGTGGCACATATCTTTGTCCTTAGATAGTGCACTTGTTTCTTCCAACAGAGTAGTAAATCTTTCAGACAATTGTTTTGTCTTGTCCTCATTCAATTGAGCCTAGTGTGTCATAATTTGGGAAATTTCTAAGTCCCCTGTGTTTTGTACTGACCACACCATCTGATTCCCTACTATATTCTCTTGAATATTCACTAATTGGGGCTTCTATTCTTTTGGGCTGAGGCTCCACATTGCAAAGGCCTGAGACTTTGGTCTATACCCAAATCTTTTTATCATTTCTCCTACCTGGACCTCACTTGCCATTTTAAGATCTGGCTGCTTCCTTATTTGATCTATAATGAATGCAGATGCTAAATCCCATCCTTCAGCCAATAAGATCCCACTTCCTAGCACCATTTTCCTGGCATCTTTAGGAGAGATGTCCTCACTTTCAGGATCATAATTTTGTAAGGCCACTAGAGCTTCATTTGTAATTGTTTCTTTCCCATCCACAGTTAATTGGGATCTTATTTGCTCAGTTTTGTGCCATCTGAGGAAGTCTTTAAACTCCTGTATTTTTATAAAACTATCATCATGTAGGAATTTTTTCTAATTAAGCAATCTTTCATCTACACAGGCCCTGAGTGGTACCTCAACTTCATCTTTTAGGTCAAGCCGTTGCTTCTTGCCTTCCCTAATTGCTTTTCTTAGGTTATGATCATATAACCTGGTGCCAGGCACTAACGCTTTAGACTTATCCTTTTTCTTACCTTGTCCTTCTACTGAAGGCTTCCCTAACTCCAATTTCTTCCTCTTTGTAGTAGGCTCCTCTATATCATCAGGCTGGGTGGCAACTGTCAAATCTATAATGTGTTGTTCTGCTCCCTGCAACTGTGGGATCTCAGCCATTTCTTGCCCTGAGGCTTGTTGTTGTGGACAATTCATGGGAGGACATGTATAATCACTGTCATCACCACTCTCTTCTTCTGATTCTGAGTGTTCAGGTGACTGAGCACTTTTCTTGTCCAAGATTGTATCCAATTTCTCTACTAGCACATAATAGTTATCTATCATGGCCTTAATCCTATCAAAATATGGGAGATCAGGGTAAAAAGCCCCAAAGGACAACCATTTTCTTTTTATTTGTGTCTGTAGCTTCAGTAACTCCTAGATTCTCAGTCTTCTCATATAAATGTCATCTTCATCCAAGATATTTCTTGTTGAATCTTCTTCTATGCATTCACAGTGGACATTGGTATTAGGATGGTAGGAGTATACAACTTCCTAACCCCTGCCATGAAGCCCTTTGGGTCAATTTACCTATAAGGGGCTGCCCCCATTCTGTACTTCTCCAACCACTGACCCACTTCATCAATGGCATTCTTGCCAATTGTAAAATTGAGAATTTTGAATTGCCTAGGGGTTATAGTCCCCTTTTTATGTTGTGCAAAGTGCTCATTATCTGTTAGCATCAACTGCCAAATGAATTCCATTGCAGCTACTCTTGTAGGCACATGATATGGTAATATATGAGGTGGGTGAATGCACCCATATACTCTGATGATGGTGAAATTTTCCTCCAAGAAGAAATCACCCCAGTTATGATTTCCAAGCCAATTATCTAAATACTCACAGGGCCTGAGCAGTTGTATGATCTTCAATGGGACTCTAGTCCTGCTTGTCCTTAAACTTTGAACAATTGGATACACAATCCAATTTTGGAAGGCACAATAATCACAATCCCGAGAAGTATAATTCCAAACCCTGACCCAAAATTGGATAGGATTTGGTGCTGCTTGATAGAATCTCTGAGGGGATAAGTTATGCACATTCATGATCACAAAATTGAAGTATAAGAGAAGGTGCATTAGGATTGAATAATGCAAGAATTTAGGCTCCTTCTCTTTAGGGTTCTTTAATCTTTTCTGGGTTGCAACAAAACCCTCATGCATTTTGTCAATTATATGTTATATGTAATCATAGCTGGTGCTTGAATGCACCTCTTGCAGGTCTAGTACCATCATTAAGATGTTAGCATTGATTCTCTCTGCATCTCCATCTATCCCTAGCACTCTACATAGGGCATAAGCATTATACTTAATGTAGAAATGTAGGTCCTTGTAATAATATGGATAGGGCTCAACCATAGGACCTAAGTAATTCTTCAATTCTTTTAACATATGCTTCTGTAATAAGCCTTTTGCAATACCAGGCTTGGAACTATATCTCTTCTCCTCCCTTGTCATGTCAATTTTTGTAGACATGGTGCTGAATAAGCCAAAGGCTTGCATGAATGAGTTTTTGTTTAGTATTAGCAGGGCAGTGCCATCATCCCTTTTGATGGTCTTTGTCAAGGCATCATAGTGATTTTCTAGGTCTATAAATAGGTGTACATCTAAGAAAACATCAGGAACAAGTAACCTAGCAAGACCACATGTCCAAGGGTTTGAAACTGGGATGGGCTTATCAGATTTTTTATTGAAATAGGTGAAAAGGGAGTAACCTGTTGTGCCCGGGGTCACAGCATCTTGAATGTTCTTATACTCATCTAGGAGAACATTAGCATCGGCCTTCTTATTCTGCATTGAACCTGGGAGGAGAAACAGAAACTCATCAAAGAAACTTGGTTTTCCTTTCAGTTCTTCTCCACTCCCTCCACTTGTTGAAGCGACACTCATAGCTCCACTCATATCTACGACACCTTGAATCTGCTTTTCTCTTACCGATATTGAAACAAATCTACCACAGAGACTAGCTGACCATTCTATGCACAACATTTCTGTAATTTAGAACTCTCTGATCAACTTTGGATACACTGCAAACTGCTCAAAATATCACTCTTTTCTGAAAACTTAGCAATTTGGGCTCTAAAAATTGAAAGCACGGTGAATGAAAATGAATGCACCATCAACTCCTTATAGCCGTCATTCAGAGTACGCAGCTCATAATTCAGATACATCAGTTTTGCCATTAATTTGACATGCTGTGAACTTGAAAAACCTAGCCGTAGTTGCATGAAGTTGATAGGAAATCAAATTTTCAAATATGAATCCTCGGAGCAATCATATAATGTTTAAGAGAGCTGACATGTCACATTTTAATTTATTGTCTATCTCACATCTCAGCTACTCTTTTTGCCAGTAATCAAAATACGAGCCTGTGATTGGTTGCCGAGAGATTTACTCTGTCACATCAAAAAATTGCCGCCGTTTCTTAGATCTTGTAATTAGGTGAATGCGCGACTGCATTAAGTCTCTTTGTCACGGGCCTCTATTATTAACCATGGTTCCTTCTCAAGACTTGGCGACAATGTGCTTCCGTAACCTTGGCTGACCCAAGCTACAATCTGACGACCAGGCGACACAACTAAAATCATAGTCGCACGGAGTTAATAGTAACTCACCATTCTTTCTAAGACCTAGCGACTAACCGTTGCTTTTAACCTTTCACGGTTATCTCTTTGTCGCTGGATGCTTAATTTTTGTTTCAAGACTATGTGACAATACCTAGTCGCCCAGTTGAGAGAATCAAGCCTTGAGCATTTAAATTTACCTTAATAGGTTATAAGCGCCCTTTTTCACTTCTGACGACTGCGCGACGTACCCTAATCGCCAAGTCGGGAGGACTTTTCCCTTAGGGAACTTTTCTTTCCAGACTGCACGATAACCGTTGGATCCTTTGATTCTTTCATCTGACGGTTGTCACTTAATCGCCATATGTTCATGCCTTCCCTTAAATCATTCCTAGACATCGCGACAGAAGGAAAAGCACCTTAGTCTCATTGTCGTTGAATCCACTTTCTCCTTCTCGCGACCATGCAATAAGCCTTTAAATGTCCAACCGCCTTTTGACACATGTCACTTGATCATTCGTTCACTTACTACACACTGGAGGACTGAGTCATCATCTTTCTCTGGTGACATCCTGACTATACTTTACTGCAAACTTCAAATGGCTAGTCACGTAGTCTCAGCTAAAATTTCTTAACCGTTGTTTCTTTTCGAGACCACGCGACTAAAGGCTTGACTTAACTGTTAGCTTTGATTGATTTAGTGATAACATGACATAAAGTAATCATGAAGTCTAAGAACATTTTCATAACTATGAGAAATCTTCCATGATCACCCGACTAAGTAGTGGGTTCCTTCTTCATAAATCCTTATGACATAACTATCTCGCAACTACCTGACATGAAAGAAATCGTTGAGTCTCAGAAGGCAAAGGAATATTCTGAAGTTTAAATGAGACTACGTGACACAAGGAAAAAGCAAAGTCGGGAAGACACATGGAATATTCATTCTAGGTAACATGATGAGGCGACTTATATGAAACACATGCCTTTAGTGAATGGAAAAAATAACACTGAAACATAAGACATGACCTAGGGTTTACAAAATTCATCGTTTAACACTTGGATAGCCTAGGGTTTTCAGGGTTTTTACAAATTAAGAAAGGTTTAGACTTTGAAAACTTGAAAACTTGATAGAGGTAGTTGAATTGAAAACACCATAGCACAGGGAGCAGGACAGGGAACCAGGAGAACTAGCAAAAATAGGAAATACAACCAACAGAGTAGTCTTTGGATTATTTTTGGGAGACTTAGGAGGAGTGTCCTTCAGTGCTGGTGATGTGTGGGTAAGGTTTGCTTCCAGAGGGGTTTGGGATTGAGATCCCCAGAGAGATGGCACTGAAGAAATGCTTCTAGTAGGAATACTGGGCTCTACGAAATTAGCTATATGTTCTTTGTTTTGAAAGGCATTAATGTGTCAGGTAGCGACGGAAAGGTAAGGCTCACACTCTAGTTTTGAATATTTCTGATAATGTACCAGGTACCAAGTGCCAGATAAGAGTGTAGTAGGGGTCGCCATGGCACCCTGAGAGTTAACCTCAACCCTCAATTTCTCTTCTAGGTCCTAGGTTCTCTGCAGAACTATGGGATCCTCTCCCAGGGTGAAATCAAACATTAAGATTTCAAGGGGTTGGTACACCCTGGGGGAGATCTTAGAGAATAAGACCTCATTAACTCTCCCAACTTCACTAAGGGCCTGCTTCATCCGGGGCTCACTTTCAACCTAGATCTTGTTTGATTCTCCTTCCCATGGGAGCCATAAGTGGGAAAAGTTGGTTGAAAAGTATCCGTTCAAGGACTTAGACCAATTTCAACGTAATAACATCCCATAAGTCTCTGGGATGTCCACCACTTGGATATCAATGATGCTAGCTATTCTAGGGTCCTGGATGAGCTGTATTCAGACATTCTTCAATTCACCCACCATTTTCACAGCAGTTTTATCCAACTAGATTACTGCACCATTAGATGGGGTGGGTCAGAATCTGAGCTTCTGACATATAGATAAGGGCATGATGTTGCTCAAAGCTCTGGAATCTACTAGGTAGTTGTGTATGTTTTTGCCTTGTATGTTCAAGCCTAGTAAGAATGGAGGATCTCCATTATTTCTCTAGATGACAACCACATTGGTGTCCTCAAAAGAGACAGTCTTAGGTGGCCGACTAACAACTTTTGGGTTTCGTAAGAGTTTCAGAAGAGACTTCTTCTACTCAGGATAGTTTAGTAAAACCTCCATCAAGGTCATGGAGGTGGTGGTTTGTTCTAACACCTTCGTAATGTCAAACCTTCCTCTTGGGAATTGGTGGCTTCCCTCGGCTGGGTCCTTTACTTGGTTAGACCTAGAACCTTTTAGAGGGACAGGTTGGTCAGTTATATTGTCCCGGGAAGGTGTGTCCTTAGGAGGTGTTGGCATGTAAACTGGTCCTTTACCAACCTGGCTCTAAGTGTTGTAAGGAGCTCATGGGTTAGTGAAGGCATTGGCCTTAAAGGCCAGAATCAACTCATCAAAGAATCCCTGTAGTTCAGAGTCTTCTTCATCTTCTTCGGTTGATCTGAAGAAGACAGCCTCACAGGTGAATGCACCATGAGTTGGCTCTTACACATGAGGTTCTGGGGGAGTAGGATCTAATGATTGTTGCCTTTCTAGCTGGGAAATCATGATGACCTTCTCCAACATGGTATAGTTTACCTTGTTGTGGGAGCCTGTGTCATGCAATCTACACCAATTGGTCATGGGTTGGAAGTCTGTGAATGACATAAAATAGGATGGTCCAGTACCACTTTGATTGGCATTTTGGTTCAGAGGTGGACCTCCAGTGCTTGCATTATTGTTCCATTGCTATTCGTTGGGTCGAGGCCCGTTGTTGAAATTTCTTCCTTCAACATTGTTGTTTTGTTGGCCAGAGAAAATATTCCCTCTTTGGGAATTGGAATTGTGGGGTTCATAAGGCCCCGCCTTCAGTTGACCCATGTCTATAGTCAGGGTAGACAGCATTCGCCAAAGGGATTCTACCTTGGTGGTCAACTGAGTGTTTGCATCACAATGTGATGGTTGTTGTTGTTGGTTCCTTGGGAAGGTAGTAGCGTTTTTCAGAGTCGAGGGTGGAAATTCTCCAGCCGTAGATGACTAAAAGAAGGGCACTCTGGGTGGTTGTGTCTGTGGTTGTTATGTCTGCTATAGTTGTTTCCAAGGGAAAGATTCCAGACCCGGTATTGTCTGAGTCTATGATGGATATATGTATCAGGCCTATTGGTCAATTGGAAGTGGTGGGGGATTCATGGCCATTGTGGGGGCACCCATTGCTAGATTGGGGTTATATCCCATAGCGTAAGGAGTTCCATCGGGGATCATGTTAAATGGGGTGCTCTGCCCAATCTCGCCTAGGGATTTTTTGAGGCCACAAGACAACTCTAAGGCTAGGTTGTAGACCTTTTCTAGAGTATCTCGATCACTCAGGATGGTAGTTCTCCAAAGGAGAGTGGCAATGAAGGGATCCATTGCATTGAGATAGGTCTGTATGGTCACTTCCATGGATGAGATGAAGGGACCCATGCACCACTTTAGGGTGCATTGGACCCAATGATTGAATGTTGTGAGGGGTTCATTTGGTTCCTTCTTGATGGAAATGAACTGGTTGTGGGACCAGGTTGGGTCCACATGTACATAGAAGGTTTCCAAGAAGGCATCCTCCATGTCCTCCCAACTATTGATGGAGTTGGCGGGAAGGTTGAGGTACTAGTTTAATTTGTTCTATCCCAGGGACAAAGGAAACATCTGGGTCACAATGTCTTGATGTTGGATCCGATGTCAGTTCATGGCATCTTTGTATTCCTATAGATGCTCTTTTATAATTTGTGAGCCTAAGTGCTCATATTAGGGACAAATCTTTTCAGGGTGCGGGGGTAAATCATTGGTTGTACTCATAAAAGTTCCCATTGGGGACCCAATATTTCCAAAATAAGCAGCCATTGAGGGAGTTGAATTTTGAGTAGGTTGAATGCTGATTCTTGGGATTGTCTAGGAAGTTTGGATATTATGTGGTGCACTTGATCCCTAGACAATGATGGCTGGTTTGAATTTTAGGGTCTATTTCTTTCGAGCAGAGGGCTCAAGTTCAACAAACCTTCTGGGATTGGGGGTTGATCTAAGGACTCTTTCAAATCTCACTGGGGAGAAAGACCCAATCCCACTGAAGGCTTGACTACTAAAACTATGGCTTGGGGAACCCTTAGGTGGTGTAAAATCAAAATCCTGAGAGGGGGACAATTTCATGCCCCTCCTTCTAGCACTAGTTTCTGTTGATGGGACTTTTTGACCGGGTCTGCCAACATATGTAAGTTATCACCGGGCACTGGGGTACCTGCCAACTTTGCCTGTAAAGGTTGTCCAGGGAAATGAGATTCCCCGAGCCTCCAAGCACATGAGAGTCAGGTCTTGATGGTGTAGGGCTTGATTGGGAGATGTGACTATTTTTTGAGGGGGATAGTTGGTTATCTTCAACTCGTCAACTCTGGGGATTTAGGTGAGAGGGGTTTTCTCCAAGTATGCTTTTACTTTAACAAATAAACTTAAAAATATCTTTCAGGGTTAGAAATATTTCATCTACCTACATTTATGCTAAACATTCAAAACATCAACAATGCTCTAACACACTACACTAAATACTAAAGAAACATACAACCATCGGTTCATATTTCATCAGTAGCAAAAGAAAGGAATTCGTTAATCTACTTTAAGCATTGGAGCAAAGGACATGAAGAACATAAAGCATAAAAATACCATCAACCCAAAAGATAGAATGCCAACAACATCGTTGAGAGAACCCTTTCTTCTTCATTAACATCCTTCCAGCAAGCACTGGTGTGTGGTACAGTGGTAACTCCTAGGGAGAATTTAACTACTGAAAGCTTAAAACTATGGAGCATTGAGCTCTACAACTAAGAAATGAGAAAAATTTCTTTGCTATTAATTGTGGACTACAAAATTATCAATTTTTCCAACCCTTGGAATGAGGTCATACTTATTATTTATACACTTCTTTTGATCTAACCCTAACCCTAACTTATTTTACACTTTACAATAAAATACATTATTCAGTGGCTGGTACTACCTGCACCACTCTACAAAAGGCCTCGACATGGAAGAGGCCTAACAAGTCAGAAGAATAAGATAAGAAAGATGGAGTGGAAGAATCAGCCTTGAGATGAGAGTCAAGAAGGAGAAAGAAGTAATCTAATCCCTCAGGGATCGAGGCTACATGCCTCATAAATGGGAAAGTGGTGCCCTCTCTCTGATAAACTAGGGTTATCTCTGAAGCGGCACCTTGGGAACACCATCTATCAAAAACCTCCCATTGAGCTGACATGCCTTGATGTAGTTATCCACCTTCTGACAACCTTTATTACTGCCTTGAAAGTGACCGATCGACATTGGGAACTGAGACACGAGTCACTTGAAGAATTCAAAAATGTGGGACCCAAAACTCTAGGATCTGGGAACTTGCATTCCAAAAGAATAAAGAATATAGAATGTAGCGTCGGGCCAATTTTTTCTAGATTCGGAGAACTTTATTGACATACATTTTCTCCCAAGCTTCTAACACTTGGCTAATGCACTCCTCATCTATGCTCCGGATGCTACTCCATCTGCTATGGATAGACTCCATTACTTCCTCAACCTCTCCAGCCCCGTTCCAAAATTTGTTTACCATCTTGATAGTGTCATGCGACCGAATCATAGTCTTTGACAACCAGGACAACTTGCCTTGATCAAAATCTCTGCTCGACGGATACAAGGATTCCATCCTTTCATCAAACTTACTGAGGACATAGTCCTCTGGGGTACATGTTCCGGTGGTGAAGGGATCAACTTGTGATACCCCGACCATGAATGTTTTGAATAAATCTAAGGGATATTGGGCAGCAGTCAATTTCTCTTTTAAGGTCTTAACTAGTTCCTTGCAAACCTCAATTTTGAGGGAAAGTCTGGAGTACTAGACTTGGAGAGAATCATATGATTCTTCTCCCAAAATGCTAGATTCTATGGCAACCTCTTCGCCAATGCTGCAAATCTCCTCCAACCCAGCCTTCCATTTTTCATAATTATCTAAGTCTAACTCCCATACCTGAGCGGAACATCTTGCATGGCTAAGGGTGAGATCTACCCTATAAAAATTTGGGAGGGACACTGCCATAAATTCTCTCATTGCCATTATTTGCTTAGCTACCCACCCGTCTACTGCTTGTGCATTTGTTTTCATCATGTGCAATGAGTCCACATCTCCCTGTGCAATTAGCAATCTAGAAGAAGGGATCCCGGGGTGGACTTTGGCCAAGGGTCGTGTTAGTTCTGTTAGAAGTGCAAGGAGATTAGCATTTGTCTCTCTTTCCTCTTGCAGCTTTTGCCCCCATTTTGCATACCGGGCCTCTATAGCCTTGGTAGCTTCCTTGAGCCTTTCAATTTCTCCTTGCTTGTCCCTTTTCCATATCTTGACCTTTGTTATATTATAGTCTTCAGGCCTTGTGGCCGCTGCATCTATATTTTCTGGGGGTGTTGCGATGACCGCAACTGTACTGGCTGCTGGGTTGGTCCAGAGAGTATGGACCACCCACGCTCTTTTGGGCTTCTTTATTTTGACATTCTTGGCCATCATCTCAGCCAATGTAAAAGGAGACCCTCTAGGCATTGCTAGAGCTTTACTTTTGTTTGTGTCCACTAGCCATCGAGGCAGCTTGGGCAGCCTTGCTGCCAATTCCTACTCACTAAGATTCACTTCTGAATCTGGTAGTGCATCCCCTAAGTTTATATTTTCTTCCAGCTCCTTTACTTGTTCTTGTTCTAGTCCCTTTCTTGCTTCTTTCTCTCTTTCTGTTTCCTATTCTCTGGAACCTTCTATATTTATGCCATGGTAGCATCTTTTGCAAAACTATCCAGGATCTTTTCCCGGGTTTCCATCTCTGTATTCTCAGGGACTTCATCTTCCCTGGTGGTATCAACAGCCTCTTCATTTTATTTTCCTAGGACCTCTTGGTCCATTGGTTGTTGCTGCTCTTGGGCCTTACTAGCCTCATCTACTTCAACATTCTCCTCCTCCCTAGGGATATCCTATAGAGGTGGGTGGGGTCGCTGACCAAAGTTTAGCAAGGTAGTCATTGTTACGCCCTCACCAAAAGTGCTCTGGGGCACTTGGTCACATGAAGTCTCCAAAGGCACCTGGAGCATGATGGTTGGAGGTACGGTTGTTCCTTGGGGTCTGGATTCTCCTCCCATTAGGGTCTCATCTGTAGTTTTCCTTGTCATACCTATGGTCCTTTGGACCTGTGGTTCTTCTTTTTCGGGCTCATTGTTTTCCTCCTGAGCCTCCTGTTCTGATATGTCCTTTTCTATGGGGAGTTTTTCTTCTGTAGGGGCCTCCTTTTCTTGAGCCTTGATTTCCTTCACTACACTATCAACGCCTTGCCAAATCTATAGAAGTTCATCTACCAAGAATGTGTCATCAAAATTGTTGTGCGGCAGAGAGGAGTTCGAGATATCCTCAAGCTCAGGAGAATCTAAACTTGCATCCACCGGGGGCTTCTCGGGCATACCAAGGGGAGAAATTGGTATGGAGATCACCGTTGTTTTCCTTTTCCTTATGAGATAAGCCCTGGTGTCCAAAATGCTGGAAGACTCTTCTTTAGAAAAAATCTGTCTACTCATCATAGCTGCCAACGAGGGAGGTCCTGTTGGGCGAGCAAAGGTCACTGGGGTGACCAAGAGGCCGGCAGCTACCTACATACTAATTTTTTGGCTAACCAACTTTGTTGACTCCATTTGATCATGTAATTTTTCCATTAGAAGTGTAGGGATCTGAGGGGGTGCCTTGGGAATCGAGGCTTCCTCCTTTTCCTTTCCTTTACTTAGACTTGCTCCAGCGGGTGCGACAGACGAAGAAGGTCTAGCATCAGCTGAAGAAGGAATGGTCTTCTTGACCGCTGCTTTCTTGCGAGTGCTTTTGGGGCACACTTGGGTAAAATACTTGTGTCATGCTTCTATGATGGGGTGACATACCCCTTCAATCGTCAAATCCTCCATAGTGGCCCAATCCACTAGAGGGAGGTCCAGTTTATCCAGCCCCTGTCCTTTGTACACTGGATCCTCCAGCAACCCACCATCGTTGAAACCTTTTGGGAAGGTCTGAAGGTCTAGCACCTCCATGACCACTTTGCTCATTCTTGTATATTGTTGAGCCCTAAGATCAAAGTTGTCCTGTCAATCCGCCCAAAAATCTTCATTGTCGTCTTCATGTGGGGGGATGCCCTTGGTAGTGCGATGACAATTTTTCCACGAGGGTCATAGTTCTCTCAGGTGTGGTTGAATTTAACCGGCCCTAACCCTTTTAACTTATTATCTACCTCCTAGGTCGTGGCAAGGCTGCATGTATAATCCCTGCAAGAAAATGGGAATGGGACATTAGCAACCTTCTTCACTATGAAGAGGGCATGCAGATCCATCATCTGCCTGCAGAATTCCAAGAGAATAATCCTATCCCTGCAATACCAGGGAAGGAGGTAGGGCTTCCCATTGAAGCCCATCACCCTGATGTAATTATGATGCTTTAATTGAATGAAATATCAGCCATAGGAGTTGACCAATGCCATTGCCGCCTGTGAGAGGTGGTACACAAAATCTTGGGTAAGTGTAAGAATTTTATGGTAAACAAAGGCATCATTTACTCGGTAAAAATTCTTGAAGCTTAGCTCCCACTGTAACTAGGGATAATGATCCCAAGGTGTAACCTTTTGCAGACCATTTTTGAGCTCTCCAACTGTTCCAAGGCCTTGAAAAATAGCCTTTGTTGTGTCAATACCCACAACACATACGAGGTCATATAAAATTGTGAATGTTGGGCAACGGTACGCATCTGAGTATCCACATTATTGGATATGATGGCCACCCAGTTGAAAGCCCTGCTATTTATTGTTATGCAGTATAAGAAATAATACATCCACACTAAGAATTCCTGGGCATGGGGCCATCTGAAGATTCTACACAAAAATGTTATGCCTACTTGAATAGGCTTCGCGAAGTCCCTTCGGGAAATTTCCAATTTCATTCTCTTATAGTCCCGCTTCAGAGACTTTAACCAGTGATTATTGAGGTGCTACCGGGAAATGATCTCAGCCTCACCAAATTCCTTCAGTGAGTTGGCCCTGGTGATTACTATGAACCATTTGAATTGTGGAATTCCCAACTTGAAAGCAAAGGTGGGAGCGTCTAATGTGACAATCATGGCAGGATATTGCAGTGGCCGAGGATCTTGAAGCAAGACTGAACGAGTGGCCAGATTATATAATATTTCCAGCTGCCTGATAAGTTTGGGGACTGCACCGTGCATGAAAAATTCATGGCCTTGGTGATGTCAGAGGCAGCTAAGTAATTTGATATTTTTTCCCCTTGTTCTTTCAACCTGTAAATGGTCTAGATTAGACCTTCTAGTTCGGCCCAACTCTCAAGGTCTGGATTTGTCATTTCTTGAACGTTGGAGTCTATTTTAGACCCTGCAACACCCCCCTCCATTAGATACTTGGAGATTTGATGCAGGAGTATCCTGGGTGTAAGGGAAATCTTGCATCACCCAAAAATATGTGTTTTTCTATTCAATAAGGTGTATTTTTTACAAAGTTGCTATATTTGGAAACTTACTATTTTTAGTAAGTTGGTCATTTGAACTCAGAATGTTCTAATTTTTCAGGTGAAGGTTCATCTTAGTCATATAAGAATGCCAGTTAAATTTCATTGCCAGATCATCTGTATTGGCGAAGTTATTAAGTCTTTACTGTTGAGATTTTAGGGTGCAAAACCTTTGAGCTCAATTTTCAGGACCTTAGAGGCTCCGGATCAAGGTCAGACCCCCAGCTAGCTAGCACTTTGCTGGTCAAGCACTGTAGATTGCGATCTCCCATTTCCGAAAAGTGGTTATAATAGCCAAACGGAGCTACGGTTCAAAAGTTATGGCTTCCGGAAGTTGGGCTACCTAATCTCATATTTTGTAAATATTTAAAGCCGACCTTTTTGTAA
>MU228126.1:1098929-1117797 GCA_018584345.1 Thuja plicata | reverse complement strand
CATGCAACCAAATATTTAATTATTTAATTAATCATATAAGCTCATACAATATAGTTTTCAATTAAATATTTAATTAAATCAAAATATTCAAATATTTCAACTTAATTAATTATTTAAAATAAACTTAAGACATAATTAAATTATTAATTCAACTATAATCCATTAATGACAGAATATGGAAAAACACTCATTAATCCAAAAATCACCTGAAAGCATAATCAAGCAATACACATGCAAACACAAGAGAGAGGGTATTCGAATTCTGTCAAACTAGACAAATCTGGATAAGGTAGTCATACTGAAACTCATCCTACATTAGGACGATTAGGCTTTGGTTAGGGTTTTGGATCTGTATGTTACCTCCCCTCTTTACCATTGAGATGAATATTTATGGGCACGCTCACTCCTGCCAATTCAGGGAAGATGATGCCCTATACCTGCAATCCTGTCATTAAAGAACACACATGTACATGCATAATATAATATCACAATCAATGATAGGGATCGGTCAAACGTGTGGATCTCACCGAAGCAAGTAACTACGTCTCCGTCCTCTACCATAACAACACATCAACAAGTACATTCACATATAAGACAACCATACACATGCAAGTATGGGGTAAGTATATCATAAACTGAAATTGGAAAATAATAATCAACATGAAAACATCATCACATCTATCTATGCATAAGGTAAAATCATAACATCATAAATAAGTATCATCATCAAATGAAACAATATTAGCTCACATGAAATGTGGCCTAAAAGAATTCGGCCAACAACTGGATCCAATGCCTAAAAGTATAGCATCCTAAACTAGAAAGAAAAACATGAGTGGGTATTACATCCATGCCCCCTAGGATTAGGCTTACTCCTAGAAGCCTGAAACAAATAGGGATACAACTCCCATAAATAAGAAACATCCTAATGAGTCACATAAGACTCAACGAGTAGATCCCATAGGACCTTTCCCCGCTCCCTGGTTGGAACACTGAAGATCATTCCCCACTACCAGAAATTGGAACCCCATTGCAGGTCCTCTACCCGCAGTCTCAATCATAGGAGGATGATACACTAGTAGACGATAATCTAAATCTGCATATGCTCCATGAGATCTACCGGTGTTCCCAACTATAGGTTCGGAAGTCGCAAGTCTCTGCTCAAAAGACTGAGAAGCACGCTATGGACAATTCACCACAATGTGGCCAAACTGACCACAGGTGAAACACCCTGTGCTCCTATAATTGCCTCTCCCATTGGAGGGCACACTCAACTGCTGGAAACCATCTCTACCCAAACTCTGCTGCGTGCTCTGCGTAGGCTGACTATACTGATTGCGCCTGATGCGCGAACCACCTCAAGAATCCCTAGGGCGAGTATCTCCACTCTGACCCTGAGGATGAGTCACCTTCTGCTGTGAGTTCTGATTCCATGAAAAGGAACTAGGGGGTTCCTTGAAGTTCCCAGTCCCTCGAGACTGATTACCTCTAACCCTGGAACCAGATGCACCACCTGTAGGAGCACCTGTCCAACCTCCATGGCCTAATGCCAAGTTTGCCTCTGATAAAGTGGCCTTGATCACCACAACTCATAGTTCCATTAGCTCAAAGAGCTTCATGTCACCTACAATGCAAGTGTTAAGCCCACGTACAAAATGTTGTACCAACAATGCGGTATCATCACTGTATCTAGAATACTGCTGGAACTCGTAGAAATGACGCTTGTACTATTCCACAGTCATCGTTAGCTATCTAAGATTATGGAAATCATCAGCTCTCTGCTACCTCCACTGATCAGATAGGAACCTCACTCTGAAATTCTCAAGAAATAATTTCCAAGTAATGGTGTCCATGCGGAGTCCAAGCTTCTACTCCTCTATCTTCCACCAGATAGCTGCAAAATGAGTCAACTGTATGATGGCATACCTTGCTTTAGTCTTGCTACTAAAGGGATTCATCGTGAATAATCTATCTAATGTAATCAACCAGGTCTCTGCCTCTAATCCAGAGTCCTATCCGGTGAAAGGAATGGCCTTTCCCCCCTTGTCAAATATCTCATGTGGTTGGCTGCAACCACTGCTGGATCCACAGAAATAGTCCTCCCATGAAGGCTCCTGGATCTCTCTCTCTCTCTCCTCCTGCTGCTAGGAGTGATGAGATGCTTCTCGCTCCACTCTAGCTCTCTCAGGAAGGTGATCTAGGATGGCCTGAAGGATCTGTCTAGTGTTCATACCCCCAGACTCATCCTGGTCCTCCCTCCTCTGATCACCTCTATCCTACTGCTGCTCACTCTCCTGTCTCACACTAGTGGAGGAGCTAACGTGTCACCCTCCCCCACGGGAACTAGACCTACCCCTACCACAGCCTCTAGCTACGCGTGTCTCAAGCATAATTCTTGAAACAAATAGAGATAATATAAATCTCACTGCAAAGCTTGAAACATAAACTAAAGCATAAACAAATAAACCATAAAGCAATACATCAAAACAAATGTGTAGCATGTTTATGTTTTAGTTTCAGATTAAGCTAGACACAACCTAATGGGCGTACAATTCCCAGAATTCCCAATCTAAAAACTAAAGCTCCGATACTAGATGTAATGCCCCGCCAGGGAACCCAAGAGAGATTAACCTAAACATGTCACCATGTGTGCTGAATATTTTTTTTTTAAGTTAATAAAAAGAAACATACAATCATGCGGAAGCGATTACCATTTATACACATGTATTACACTCACATAGATTACATGACTCAAGGGTCCCATGACGTTGAATTGCTTAAAACAAAACACAACTAACATAATAACAAAAGATTCCATCTGATTAATCATATCAAATACAACTTACATAACCATAGTTACAATCCTCATGGATAACCATGAAACTACTATAAACTCACATCCGCTACACATGTCGCAGGGTATGTAGTAATCACTCTAAAGTACTTACTATTACAATTTCCATCTTAGGTATCACATGCGATACACTAATACAAGATATACAATAATCAAATACATAAATGATGATGAAGGAACATAAAGAGCTCATCCGCAAAGAAACCATCAAGCACCTGGTACAAGGACGTCGAATCTCAATGGATAAAGAATCACTACCACCCATCCATGTGGAACCACAAAGGTCCACCCCATCGTGCTGAGGAGATAACAACAGATCCCAATCAGATATCCAAAACTATCAAGGCATAACCACTAAGTAAAGGATCCTGATAGCTCTCTAATCCAGTGTACTAATCATCACAAAAGGTAAGACTCACTAATCCAGAGGTAACTGACAATGTAGGAAATCTAGCATGTGTAAAGGAAGGTGTCATCATGTAGGTCTACCCTTAAGTTTAGCCCAGATAATCAGAAATTCCAACAGATCTAGCATAGGTCACAACCCTAGTGTAACCCAAATCGATATCTCATACAACAAGAACTGTCCCACATAGATACATATACAGGTACATAATCGAAAGGGTCTTCATGGTCAGTTTAGGGCAATAACATAAAACACACATGCCATAAAGTAATAGAAACATAAATTACACCCCCCGACCTCTGTATACATCCTAGGTCGTCTAATGTCCCCAAAGATAACAACATATTCAAGCACAAAAGATCCATAGAATGTATCGAAATGAAAACGTCTTAAAAGATTGAAAAATGAATACACATGAATAGCATTTCTAGCTACCTCTTCTAGGAACATTATTTAATACTAAAAATCTAATAAAACCACCATCTATTAAATTTCTAATTACCTAATGTTTCTAATATCATTCCTGAATGTACGTGTTACAAATCAATTACAATAAAAATGCTCCAATTTTACGAGTTGATTATCACGTCATAACCCACTATGATAAATCTATTATTTACAAATTAATCCTAATACATATTATTATATAACTTTAAACTAACACTTAATTTACTAATTAAAAATTAATAATATTATATTATCAATTTAAAATTTAAAAATTAAAATTAACATATTATAATATAAAACTAGTTATGTAAATTAATTTATTTAAAATCATATTTAATTAAAAAAAAAACCGAAATACAATATTAACTCCATGTTAAAAAGTAACTTTCATTTTGATAAACTAAAAAAACAAATCAAATAACAAATCATTGTTTATGGGGGGGCCCGCGCGGGTACCCCCTCCCTGCCATGCGCAGTCCTATTTAATAGGACTGTGGGGGAGGTTCCGCGGGGTACCATCCCCCCTGCGCTTATGCGCAGTCCTTTTCATAAGGATAGTCGATGGGGGGGGACCAAACCAGTTGGGAGTCCAGAGTCTGGACAAACTAGCCATTACCGAAGTGACTGACAATGAGTTATATTCTGGTTGACATGCACCGACATGTGCGAAAATGGCGGGCGGCGTAAAGATAGTTATGGCATTGATTAGCACAAATGGGTCGACACGGGGAAAAATGGAATGCCAAGTTGGACACATTTAAAATTCCATATGTGGGAAATTAATCCCACCATTAATGTCACAAGATAGAGGAGAGAGAAATTTTCCATGGTTCGAACCAGTGAGGTGCCGAGTTTGAACCGTGGTGACCTTGTATCATCGAGCTCTATCCCATCGGGTTGAAATTCATGATAGAGTGCAAAGAACTTGACACTCTAAAGGATATACATAGCACACATACAAAATATACACAAGACATATAGGAGGGCCGAGGGCCAAAGCGTATATACATAAAATTATAGAAAATATACACTAATATATACCAAAAACAAAATGCAGAGCAGCTACCCTAAAACAAAGTTGGAATGTAAAAACATATACATTATCTTACACCTACAAAAAGGGTGGACAACCCTCTGGTAGAGCCAACCCACCAACGGGTGGTGAACCAGATGACAGACGCAAAGTAGAAATAGAAACAAAATGAAGCAAAAATGAAAATGAAACACAACAACATGAAACAAAAGTAGAAAATGAAGGAAAGAACCAGAAACACCTACCTGGAATCCAAAGGATGGCGAAGGGAAGAAACAATAGACCACTCTACAATAGCTTTCACCTCCAACACTAAGAACAGCTACCAAAAATCAAATCATTGTTACCCACTAGGATCAGAGAAGCTTACAATTAATTTGCACTTGAATTGCCTATGAATCTCTCTGAAAACTCTAAGTGTTTTAATCACGGTAACTATGAAAATGAAAGGTAAATCTTATTTATACCTAAGGTAAAAGAAAGTTACCTTCTCTCCTCAAACTTCAGAATAGGTGAACCTCCAAACTCTGGGCTCGGGGATTCCAAAAAACCATGTCTTCTTATGAGAAGGAGACATTGTGGCAAAGAATCCCAGAGTCTAGAATCTAGCTTCTGGAAAGCAAACCACCAACTCTGGGAGTGGGTCCCGGAGATACGAAGGAAAAAAAAACAAAACAAAACCAACACTGTGGGGAAGAAAACATAGAGAAAGAAACAAAAGAAGCAAAGGCAAGGAAAACAAGGCAAGATCCAAAATCAAAACAAAAAAGGGGGGACCCAACATTTTTCACACAAAATGTAGGGACGGGGATGCAGGGCATAACAGTATCATACCTAGGACTATAGATGGCTACCCTTTGTTGTAAAATAAATAGATGTAGTTGTAATCCCATGTTCATCAATCCAAGATTTTCTATATTATCCTTTGTATATTGAATAGACGTAGTTGTGCAATCCAATGTTTATAGATGGTGAATTAAAGCCTTGGACTAGAGATGGTGACTATTTATTATGTCAGTGTTTGGATGATGTGTGGAGGTCATATGCAAGGTGTTTGAGTGATTGATATTTCAAACCATTCATCATTTCCTTGAACCATTTTCTCCTTTATCTTTAGTTGGCCAGGTAAACCCTAGGAACAACCTCATTTTTCCCACAAAGTCGCTTGAACGTTCATGACCATGCCAAACTGAAGTGTCCCTAAGGTGCACTAAGAACCATTGGGTAGTGATATTTCAAGCACCATATCTTAGAGCTCATGTTATCAATCATCCAATGATTTTTTTATAAAGGACCATGTTGCAGAGGCCTACAATAACCTATCTCATTTTTTGGAGATTCAACTTCATTTTATTTTGGCAACGCAATCTCAGTTTATGTCAAAACTTGCAATATGGCTCTGTTGAAATGAGAAACACCGTGTATCTTTCAAATAGTTTTTCTTGGCCTCAAACCATCTACCATTAGCTGAATTTCACTATGTAAACCCTAGGAACAACCTTTTTTATCCCATGGAGTCACTCAAACATTGGGAACCATGTCGGACCGAAGTGTTCCTAAGGTGCACTAAGCAGCATTGGGAAGAGATATTTTGAGGCCCATATCTCTGAGCTCATGTGAGGTATGGGAAAAATATTAGGTACTAAAATACCATGCTATAGAGGCCTATAATAACCTATCTTGGTTTTTCAAGATTCAACTTTATTTCAATTTGGCAACGCAATCTCAGTTTATGTCAAAACTTGTAGTGTGGCTTAATTAAAATGAGAAATACTACGTATATTTCAAACCGTTCACTGTGGCCTTGTACCATCTTCTCTATTAGCTCTAGTTATTTGCATAAAACCTAGGAAAAACCTCATTTCTCCCATGGAGTTGTTCAAATGTTGGGAATCATGTCATACCAAAGTGTCCCTAAGGTGCACTAAGCACCTTTGGGCATCGATCTTACGAGGCCCATATCTTAGAGATCATGAGAGGAATCAGAAAACCATTAGTTGATAAAGGACCATGCTACAGAGGCCTACAATAACCTATCTCATTTTTGGTACATTCAACTTCATTTTAATTTGGAAATGCAATCTCAATTAATGTCAAAACTTGCAATATGGCTTAGTTGAAATGAGCAACACTGTGTACCTTTCAAACCACTCATTGTGGCCTTGAACCATCTTCTACATTAGCTCTATTTGGTTAGGTAAACCCCATAAATAACCTCATTTTTTCCATAGAGTTGCTTGAACATTGGGAACCATGCAGGACCAAAGTGTCCCTAAGGTGCACTAAGCACCATTGGGTAGCGATCTTTTGAGGCCCATATCTCAGAGCTCGTGCGAGGTATTGGAAAACCATCAGTTTCTAAAGGAACATGTTATAGAGGAATAAAATAACCAATCTCATTTTGGGATATTCAACTTTTTTTAAAATTTGGAAATGCAATCTCAGTTTATGTCAAAACTTGCAGTATGGCTGAGTTGAAATGAGCAACATTGCGTATCTTTCAAACCATTTCTCGTGGCCTCAAACTATCTGCATCATTAGCTTTAGTTGGATGGATAAATACTAGTGAAAACCTTGATTTGTCCATGGAATTTCTCAAATGTTGGGAACCATGCCAAACCAAAGTGTCCCTAAGGTGCACTAAGCACCATTGGGAAACGATCTTCCAAAACCCATATCTTGAAGCTCGTACACAGTATTGGAAAACCATCAGGTGATATGAGACTATGTTATAGAGGCCTAAAATAACCTATTTTGGTAGGTGATATAGAGACAGGAACAATGAGCTACTTTGGTACTATTTGCCAGCTAGGTAGTGTAACTAGGACCCAATCCACTTTCTACTATCATGGCTTTCTCATGGTATATGACATGATCATCAAGCATTAGGAACATGACAAATGAGTTGATTATGAATTTAAGGGGAGTGATTCTTATACTATTTTCATTTTATTTCTTTCAATTTTATGCTGTATTGTTAAAGATATCTTGATTTTGGGAAAAAAAGTCAATAACCCTATCTAGGGTAATTCGACAGTGAAGTAAATGCATTATGTGTTATTTCAACGTTGAATAAACCCCAAAAATAGGTGGAAATATGTACATTATTATTCTCTTTCATTTTGTATTGGTTGAAAATGCAAGGCATGAATTCCAATAGACATAATGCAATGATCATACACTCAAGGCATGAATCACACATTTAGATATCCATAAAGCATCAATCACACATGTGGATATGTATGAATCTATGAATCATACACATAGTTTGTATAGACTTATGAATCATACACATGAAGAATGCATAAAACATGATTGCTCTTAACCCAAATAGAATACTCGTAACATATGAATTCACTTGTCATGAAGCATACACATGAATATTCATAGCACATAGCAGATGAAGCATATACATGAATTCATTTAGGTCATTAATCATATATGTGAACACACAACATGAAGTAGATAAACAAGTTTATTGAAGTCATTAAGTATACACGTAGTGCATACATATGGATTCACTTAAGTCATGATAGTGCATGAAGGATACACATGAATACAATGTAGAACATAAAGCATTAATTCACTTAAATCATGAAGTACACATGTGAACACACATATCGCATAATGTGTACACATAAATTTTATTAATTCATGAAGCATACATGTAGCACATAGATTATGAAGCATACACATGAATTCACTTAAGTCATGCACGCAACCCGTACACATGAATTTAGGTTATGAAGTATATACATGAATACACATGAAGTACACACATAAGAACAATAAGTTATAAAGCACACACATGACTATACACAAGTCATGAAATAAGAATACACTTAAGGCATAACTACTACACATGAGTACATACTTTATTGTCTTAAAATGGAAGCACTTCCATGTTAATAATGTTTAGCCCTCCTTAGGGGGTGTTTTTGACCATCATCATATTGTCCCCTCATTTCTGCATCCTCTCCTACTTTTGTGCCTATTTAGGACCCTGATTGGGCCTCTCTGAAAACTATCTATCCCATCTGGCACATTTTCCTGGGGTTTTGACTCCCTGGGTCAATGTTGACCTTGATTTTTACCCAGGTCCTCATTTTCAAGTTGAAATTTTGTCGACTATCGAGGGTCATTAAAAGTTCATTACCCACTTCTAGGTTGGCTGTTTTGGGTTTCAAAGTGACAACTCTTAAATTATATTTAATAGAGGCCCTCTTCTAGGGGTATAAGTCTAATTGGAATTTAATTCTCCTATGTAGGCCTCTCTCAAAGATTGTGCCCTAGATTCATATATAAGGAAGCCTTCTCCTCTCATTTTCTCTAACCATCAACTAAGTGAAATCTAAGCATGAAAGTTATCTACATATCCTCAAGATTTCAAACTTCAATCTAGGTTTTCAAGTCTTCCTCTGAAGCATTGAAGTTCTCCATTGAAGATCAAGGATTCAAGCATTCAATCCTTTGAAGGGATTTTGTTCAAGCATTCAAGATTCAAGGATTAAAACCCTAGATCTATCCATTATGGTGGTGTGATCTTCCTTCAAGATCCTTTGTGAATCCTAAATATTCATTCATTCTCTCTTCAAGGTGGATTCCAAGTATACAATCATGGAGGTTTATGGTTTCTAATATTGAGTCCAACCTTTCATATTTACATACTTGTTTACATTCGAAATACAGTTGCATATCTATTATCATAGCTTCATTATTAGATCTAATTCTACTACTTGATAGCATGCTCTATTTCAATTATTGATTTCAAGGTTAATTCCTAAATCAGGGTTTGACTAAGGAAAACCCCTCCCGCCCCCAACAAACAAACCATTTTTCTTGTAGGGACAGGTTTGGAACAACGAATTGGAGTGCAGATTCAGATACCCTCTTCAGCAAACTATCGGGATCTGGAAATAGATTTTTTGTCAGACTGTGCGGGTCAGAATCAACATTCATTTATAGGTCAGAATTAACATTTTGTTCAAGGTCAGAATTGGAAATTCTAGGTCAGAATCAGAAATTCTTGGTCAAAGGTGACATTGACTTTTGGGTCAAAATCAGAACTGAGCCAGATCAAAAAAAGATTTATGGGTTTTGTTTGTCTTTGTGTTTCTATTCCAGATCCGGTTCCATATTTTCTAGAAACTCAATGTAGACACCCAAAATTAGAATTATTCAGATCTGTAGCATTTTGAGGTTAGTACCTTTCTTCAATTCATTTCAATTAAATATTTTAATCTTCCTAAATCTGTCACACATTCTTTTCTATAAAATGGAATCTAAGGTCTTCCTCTTTATTCTCATTTCCAATTGAGTGATTCATTTATGCATTGATCCTTCCTGTGGGGTTAATCAATTTGGATCCTTCCTTTGTGTATTTTAGGTTAAAAGGAACATCTTATCTTCCCCACACATCTCACAACACATTACACATTATTTATCTTACATTTCTTATATGTTACATTTCATATCTTACCTTTTGGTGAACCTGCGATAGACAACTCTTTATTTTTGGTGTTAGATGCTTTACCTCTTTTCCTTAGAGACTAGCTTTTGCATACATAATAAATTAGTTTTCTTTTATTCTCTTGCATTTTATAATACAAAAAAAAAATCTACATACTCATAAAAATATAAAAACATTTCTTGCATTTCATTCGCTATGAGAATATTTAAGATGCTTTGGTGTATCATTATTTTCCTCATTATTCTTCTTTTAGCATCTCTTTATAGTACTTATGATGTTTATGAAAGTATCATCCATTTTATCATGTTTTTTACTCTTCATGTTTCACTTGGTCATGCTATTATGAGATTTTTAGACCCTATGGCAAGACATATTGTTAATTAGTGTCAAAATACTTAGTTACCAATATTTCCTAGGTAATCAGTATTTCCCAAGTAATTAGTGTTGCCTGAGTGTTCAATTTCACCTGAGTGGTCAACATCACCCAAGTGTTTAGCATCACCTAAGTATATAGTGTCACTTGAGTGACAATTTATCACCTGAGTAGTCTTTTGGACCTGAGTGACAATTTGAAGCTGACTTTGCATATATTGTTAAATGTAATTTTGTTTATTGCAAGCTGACTTAGAAAGTTATTTGTTGGATAAAGATATATATGTTAGATAGTTTTTTTTATACAATATGATGGTGAAGAAGAATGATGCAATATGTGAAGAAGATAAGGAATATGTGAATAAGGCATGCGAATGGCAGTTTGATTTAAGTGCAGAAGTATTAAGGACAACAGAGTCCCATCTATCACATTCAGGTGATTAGTTATATTCAAAGGATCTTATTCAAAAATCATAGTTGTACAGAGTAGATCATCAACTATTCATTCTCACAGGTGGATTAGCAAAATCCTTTAACAAGGTGGACCTAATAGTCCTTTCTTAAATCTCTTTATTGAGTTGCATTACTTATTTTATTGTACTAAATCCTTTAAAAAGGTGGACTTGATAGTCCTTTCTATGCTCATTATAGGGCATATCATCAGAAGTGGTCATTGTAAGCTCTAATAGGATAAATTTATGCAAAGTTATTGTGTTATGTGTTCTTTACTTTCAAGTTATATGCATGCAAACAAATAAGTCAATCTAATTATGGATTAAAAAAATAAGTTTTATTGGTTCCTGATTCACTCCTCCCCCCCTCCTCTCAGTCACTAGGCACATCATATAATTCTAGCAATTGGTATCAGAGCAGTGGTTCTCTTATCAAAGTTTTAATAGCTTGATAAAAGATCAGAGGATATGGAAACATACAGACTAGAGAAATCCATTGAGAATGAAAAGATAGATCTTAAAGTTGCCATGGATCAGATCATAAAATTTAAGGAGCAGCTCTCTCTTTCCCTAAAGAGAAGAAAATAATTAGGAGTGTAGATGAATGACAAGAACTATATAGAAGAAATAATTGAAGAATTTTGCAATGAGATAAGATTAGAAGAAGTTGATACAGCCAATGAAGAGTTGCTTGCAAAGATTATCACTCTACATGAAGAAGTCAGAAAGTTGAAAAGAGAATAGGAAGTTCACTCAATTAGAATGTGTGAAGTCATGGAACTAAAGAACAAAGCAAAAGAGGATAGAAATATAGCACAAGAGGAAAAAGTACTACTAAGTAGAAGACTAGAAGAAAGAGAAAATGAAATTCAATGATTTTCACTTCAGCAAATTGACTTGACAAGTCAACTCAACAATGCAACACAAGAAGTTGTTAATCTAAGGATAGAAAATGAAGGACTGGAGAATGATCTCAATACTAAAAAAAATAAAAATGAAAGTATGATGAATTAATAGAACTCAAACATCATGGGACGATTGGATTAGGTTATAATGAACAAGGTGAATCCTCATAGCAAGGAGCTCAAAGGAACAACAAACCTACATGCAATCATTATGGTAAGTTGGGACATACATCAAATAAATGTTGGAGTAATGGAAAGTCAAAATTTAATGGTAAATGCTACAGTTGTAAGAAACATGGACATAGAGCAAGTGAATGCAAAGAGAAATCTAAGTTTGAAGGGAAATGCTACAAATTCAACAAACAAGGTCATAAATCTTCTGAGTGCAGAACTAAGAAGATGAATCCTGCTGAACAATTAGCCAAGGCAATCTTTGGTTGGGATTACAATACTTGGTACAGATGTTGTCATTGGTGTGAATATGGACATATCGGTGCAAATTGTATGAAGACTCACTTCAAAAAAAGAGATCCTACTAAGAGATATTATGTGTCCAAACAACTCAGTCATCTAAGAAAGAACTGTATGAACAAAGAAAAAGTTGACACTGGTTTTGAGAATGGAAAAGCTAAAGTCTCTAAAATCATAACTCAGATGAGCAAGAAATGGGTAAGGAAATCCTCAGATAATTTAGATCAAAGCAATGAAGGATCTAATGAAACCCTAAATAGTGAGATGGGTGAATTTATCATTACAGAATAGGAAAGTTAGGAGATGACTAGAATTGTGCTATACAAGCCAATCCTACATCAATTCTAGATAATCAATACAGCCCATATCTACATATTGATGCATAAGGACATACTATAGTTCAACCTGAGTCAGAATGTTAGTTACACCTGAGTCACTCTAGCTCACCTGAGCTGAGTTGGACTGTACTGATAATTGGAAAGATAGTTTCACCTGAGCTTCCGAATGAATCTTGGAGAAGCACCCAAGTCACACCAGCTACTTTGTACAGATAATTTAATGAAATACCATAACAGTTAAAAATCTCTTATAAATGAAGGATTGTAAAAGGTATTGCTTACAAAGATTTCAGTTTACAAGTCAATTCAGAGCCCTTAGAATTTAGTGTGAATTTGAGATTGTAAGCGGAGTTTGATCATTTCATCCAAGCATTATGGCATCCACTTCCAGAAGCAAGGTGAAGAAATATTCTGAGATGCTAGTAAGGAATGCAATTTGTGATCCTCCGGTGTTCAAACTTCATTTGGCTGTTGCAGAGGAGATAGACCCGATGGGAGCTCATTCCCCAATTCCTCTAATAGTGTTACTAGTCAATAACATTCAAAGGGTCTATCACTACAACATATAGGAGATTGTAACCAATGAGATGAATCAAGCATATGATAAATTATGTGCAGACGGGAATCTGAAGCCCGAGCATAAACAACTCAAAACCAAGGGTTTGACACATATCATGCATATTCCAAGGGACTTCTAGACAAAATGGATGAGATATGTTCTCAATCATGTTCATGACATGGAACTATGGTTGGATCATCTTGTGAAGATAACTAAGTTGATAATTTGTCATGTTACTAGGTTCCCTATGCTAGACAAGCCAAAAGAAAACAAAACCCTAAACAAGGATGAACTAGCTGAGTCAACTCTTGCCGAGTGGGATGGCAGAGGCATGAGACTCAATGGATTAACTAATATGGAGATGAAATTCAGCATTCATGTCATATCCCACAAGATATACAACTTGAGTAGACCCAACAATGTAGCATGCGAAGCTATTGACCTAGCTTACAAGGTATTAAAGAAGAATTTGGTACTCAACCTAGCTGAATTGCAACTCACTCAGTTGAGGAAGAATATGGAGAGCATCTAAGTACCCAAAACCAATTCATGTAAGTTTGGTTCTCTTCTAATCTGCATACTCTTTTATGTTGAAAATTTCTTTCCCTCCAAAGGATTAGTAGAATGGAAGAAATATAGACCAATTATCCATCAAATTAATGATTTCATAGCTAAGTTAGGAGATAAATTTGATAGCCTAATGGATGGATACTTTAAAATTTTCAAACAGAAGATGCAGAGTAGATATAGAATTCCCAATCAACTAGTTGAGAATTACAAAGATGAAATATATTTTCTAGTGGATTGTGATAAGGTTTATGTACAAGAAGTAAGGCCTAGGGTTGCATGGTAAAACCCCTGCCATATGAAGTTAACAATGATGAAACTAAATATATCATAGAAGCTCTTGTGAATGAACTTGTCAATCCAAAGGCACCTTACTTTGGAACATATGAAGAAGCAAAGAGTAGGATATCTTTGGAAATTGAAATTCCTAAGATACTAAAAAGAGGAAGAAAGAGACTTGATACATTTAAGAAGTATGGCAAGACCTTTGACACTCCTACCATTTTTTAGAGTAAAGAGGATACAATTGAGATAGAAAATGTTGAATCTGAAAAGGAAGAAATTGATATTGATCCTCCATAGAAGAAGAGGAAGACAACACCTAGACAAAAAAAGGTAAAAGGCACTACTTATGTTGTCACCTTGAGGAGATAAAGGAGAAAACTCATACTAAATGATGAGGATAGTGAAGAAGAAGAAGAAGAAGATACTATGGTCTTCACTAAACCAACATCCACACTTGATCAGAAGATTAAATAATTTAGAGAAGGAAGAGCCATGAGTTCCTTGAAGTCACTGAACTATGCTTCTAGGTAAGAAGAAGATAATAAAAAGATTGAGCAAGCAGTGGTGGAAAATATGGCAAGGTGGAAATATGACCCTTCTGAGTTGAAGATTTATATGATTGAAGACTTATTCAAGGTGGTATCTATTCCCTGGAAGAGTGTAGCACAAATTGAAAAAGATATAAGGGAAGAAACATTGAAGCGGGACATGCCTACAATGAAAGGAAAATAAATAAAAGAGACCTTGATCAAATATGAGAATAATCACACCCCTAGATTCAGGACATTCCAAATATTGAATAAGAACATAGAATATGTAGCTCAGCATGCCACATTAGTGTGGAAATCAATATTTGAGATAAAAGAAGGAAATGAGAAGGAAGAAGTATCAAGTATAGAACCCCCAGCACATGAAATTGATGATACTAATGATATAATACCCAAGGTACAGACTATTGAAGAGTCCAACATAGAGAAGATTGTAGTAGAGGTAATGGAGTCCCTTCCCCAATCTCCCATACACAATATAGTCCCTCCAAGAATAGACAAGGTTACATAATCTACATCAGAATAGGCTAAGACCGAGCAATAGGCTCCTCTTACTACTGAGACATGCACACCTAAATCGTAGAAAGGAAAGGTAGATATTTCTACCGCTAATGTTGATTCATCAATAAATGTTGATCCAACAATTGATAATGTAAAGGTCAATGACCTAATTTGATTGAATACTGAAGAAAAGGATGAGGTAGGTAAAGGTAAGGAAATTGTTCCTTCACCTAGTCCTAAGACAAAGGTAGTAATCACTGATGTGATTGATCTAGACAAAGAGATTGAGATTCCTAATTGGGATCTATCCAACCTATCTATAGAGAAAATGGATATTTTGGGAGAACTGTGGAAGAAAAGAGCCACACAACAAAAACTCTGAAAAAAGAGACAAAGGAGCAAAGTAATTGAAGATGTCAAAGGCATATTTGTAGATGCTTTGCAGATTCAAGTCAATGAAAGTGACTCCATAATGGACCAACTTGTTGACATTGTCCACAAGTTCAACACAGATATGAATGTTCAGGAGAAGTTACTTGAGAAGGCAGAGAAGAAATTTGAGAACATGGTTCTAGAGAACATTGCAAAGAAGATTGCAATTGACTAGGTGCAGCTTACAAAGATAATCAACACTCTAGAAACCACTATGAAAAATGTGGTAGCACTATTTGTAAAGTTGAGTGACTCCTCTAACTTTACTATGGCAATCAAGAAAAAGTCAGTAAAGATCGATGTAGACACGAAGGAAAGTGCAAGGCAGTTAGAACTTGACCCAAGCACCAATTCTGCTCACTTCATGAAAATCAAGTATCTCACAGATCTACAGGCTAAATTATTGAAAGAAGAAGCAAGGACAAGAGAATCTCTTACATCGATACAGATCAAACTTCTACCACACATGGATGGAATGCAAAAATGCATAACACATGTAAAGCACTCATTCATGAAAACAACTTCTCAGTTGTCGAGCTAATGATAGAGCTATTTGCAGAACTACAAGTTTAATTGCACATTTTAAAAGTGCTATAGGACAACTGGGACAACACTCTGTCCCAAATTTGGCAGGTATATAGTGATTTCCTATCCTACTTTGGGATAACATTGTAGATATCACTTTTTGGCATTTTTGTCAAAACCAAGGGGGAATATCATTGTAAAAGAGGGAAATGTCATTGTAAATATCATTAAGGAAACACATGTACAATGAATAAAGAAGAAGATATATGTTACAATAAAAATTTTGAAAAATACAAAAAATAGAGTCAGTTGGACCCGAGCAGCAAAGGCAGTGTCAAAACCTGAGCAGATAGTAAGGGGGAGTTTTGACATATCAGAAACAAAATTTAATGATAATTGTTTTTGTCACTAATGCCAAACAGGGAGATTTTAGACCCTATCAAAAGACATATTGTCAATTAGTGTCAAAACACTTAGTTATCAGTATTGCCCAAGTAATTAGTATTGTCCAAGTAATCAGTGTTGCCTGAGTGATCAGTGTCACCTGAGTGTTTAGCATTTCCAGAGTGTTCAACATCCTCCGAGTATACAGTGTCACTCGAGTGACATTTTATCACCTGAGTAGTATTTTGAACCCGAGTGACACTTTGAAGCTGACTTTGCATATATTGTTAAATGTAATTTTGTTTATTGCAAGTTGACTTACAAAGTTATTTGTTGGATAAAGATATATATGTTAGATAGTTTTTTTTATCCAATATGATGGTGTAGAAGAATGATGTAATATGTGAAGAAGATAAGGAATATATGAATAAGACATGTGAATGGTAGTTTGATTTAAGTGCAGAAGTATTTACGAAAATAGAGTCTCATCTATCACATTCAGGTGATCAGTTATATTCAAAGGATCTTATTTAGCAATCACAGTTGTACAGAGCAGATCATCAACTGGTTCATTCTCATAGGTGGATCAACAAAATCATTTAACAAGGTGGACCTAACGGTCCTTTCTTAAATATCTTAACAGAGTTGCATTACTTATTATATTGTTCTAAATCATTTAACAAGGTGGACTTGACAGTCATTTCTATGCTCCTAATAGGGCGGACCATTAGAAGTGGTCATTGTAAGCTCTAATAGGATAAATTTATAATGTAGTGATAAAGCTTGTGGGTATCATCCCCACCCCATTTTTACTTTCTTTTGGAAGGTTTCTCAGTAACCAAATATTGTGTTATGTGTTCTTTACTTTCAAGTTATATGCATGCAAACAAATAAGTCAATCTAATTATGGATTAAAAGAATAAGTTTTATTGGTTCCTTATTAACCCCCCTCGCCCCCCCTCTCAGTCACTGGGCACATCATATATTTCCAATAAGATTAACTAATACTATTCTTCCCACTTTCAAAACTTTCATTAAAGATTTGTCTACTAGACTTATTGTTCTTTTGGATTATGTGAAGAACTGGGTATATGATACCCCATTTACTAAAATTCCTAATCCTAATCCTATCATTCCTAATCTAGTTCCTAATCCTCCTAATATTCATCCTATCCTTCCTAATCCAATTCCTAATATTCCTACTCCTATTCATCCATCTTCTATTGCTAGTTCTTCCTGATGACATGTAACTGATTGAATGTTTGACAATGTTAAGTTGAAGATGATGCAAGACATTAAATTAGTTAATGGTTTGTATTGTCATTGATGTCAATTTGATATCATCTATATGGTCATACAAAAAATTCCAAAGACTTTAGATAATCAATGGAATAAAGGTTATGCTTTCAGCAATGCATAAAAGTAAAGTATTCACTAAGTGATAGAATACACCGGCAGAGTGCACACCATCGGTAAAGATAGAGATAAAGTCACAATGATGCCTGACGAGTAGAAGACAGTGTTTCCTAACAAAGCAAAATCAAAGGATGCCCAATGAGATAAAAATAGTTTTTCCCGATGAGCAAGATATAATGATGCCCGATGGATGGAGATCCCAAAGTTAACTGAAGTTACACCAAAAAAACTGGCAGTTGTCACCGGCGATGAACTATAGAGTTGACTGACAGAACAGAGAGATTAGAAAATGACAAAATATCTAGCTGGCAGAGCTGAAAGATAGACTTAAGTGGTTGTTTGATTTTTTTTATTTGACCATAGTTAAGTAAGTGATTTAAAGATGATTTACACAGTTGGAAAGAAGATAACTATGAGATAAATCAGGAGTTAAAGCCATAAATCAATTTGGCTAGATTGGTTTTTACACCAAGAATCAAGAACCAAGAATTAAAGAATATCATGTCTATTTAAGATACAACCATAATTCTTTCTCTGTGTGGTCCATAAGCAATCAGATACACAGGGGAGTGAACTGATAGAAGATGTTGAAGAGAAATGGATGAAGGATTAACTTCATGTAGTCCTGATCAATTAAGCTAAGGGAGCTAAAGAATTCTACAGACACCGACAGATAGAAAAGAACAACATCACAGAGCAGAAAGAGTTAAGTACAAAAGAATTGTAATGATACATTGATCAGAAAGATATTTTAAGTAAATAGATCTGAAAATCTACAATTAAGTTGCATTAGAAATAGGTCATTTTGTTTCAGTTTAACCATTGAAGCATTAAGTCTCTTAACAGAGCAGGACTTAACAGTCTTTTGTAACTGAGGTATATCCTAACAGATTACTAGAAGGT
>MU228126.1:1067045-1094593 GCA_018584345.1 Thuja plicata | reverse complement strand
CATCTCTACTTAAGAGATGTCTCTCACACACTTGCTTCAATAATCTTCTCCTCTCTCTCTCAATCTCTCATTTCTCTCATTATTGTATTGAGCTTATTGCTCTCATCCATAGGCTTTTTGCCATATTTTTATTCACAAAGGGGTTTTTCTTTGCTTTTCCCCTTACCAAAATCTCTTGGCCCTGTTGGATTCTTGGAGTTTCTCATATGCTTAATGGTTGATCTTGATATCTTTATCTCACTTTTGGTTTATGGTAAAATCTTCTTGCATTTCATTTTCTTGGATTACTTCATGTTTATGTTTTCATTCTTTTAATGCTTCTTACAGAAAAATATTTCTAGGTTTTATTTGTCTCTGTGTTTTTGTTTCAGATCCGGTTGCATATTTTCCAGAAACTCAATGTAGACACCTAAAAATTAGAATTATTCAGATTTGTAGCATTTTGAGGTTAGTAATTTTCTTCAATTCATTTCAATTAAAGATTTTAATCTTCCTAAATCTATCACACATTATTTTCTATAAAACAAAATCTAAGGTCTTCCTCTTTATTCTTATTTTCAATTGATTGATTCATTTATGCATTGATCCTTCCTTTGGGGTTAATCAATTTGGATCCTTCCTTTGTTTATTTGAGGTTAAAAGGAACATCTTATCTTCCCCATACATCTCATAACACATTACACATTATTTATCTTACATTTCTTATATGTTACATTTTATATCTTACACATACACACAAACATATTTGCATACTAACAATAAAAAAAATGAACACACAATGAACAAATTGGATCAAATATCAAGTTTCATATATATCAAAATGAACAATAATCATGTACATATCAAAAAATGGCATACATGCCAAATGTATAATAGAGTTACAAAAATGTGGCATCGACTATGCCAAGGTTTATATATACAATACAAATCTTAAATCTATACAAAAATTGGTCATTCAATGACCACAATTAGATCTATATGTCTCCATCAATATCTATGACTATGCTAGATCATAAAAAATGAGTCCCTTCAAAGCAGTACGTGGCTCACTAGGTGTCTGCACAAGAATAATTCAAATGCTAAATTAGATATCTTTTCTCAAAATATCATCAAAATAACTAAAGATTGGACTATAATTTGTTGGTAGTTGAATTGTTGATTACCTCATCTCTTTCTTCTACACCTGGGTTGTTCCCTAAATATGATGGGCCCCTTCTTGGGTGAGCTGGACTTCTAAAAAAATGTAAAGGCAGAGGATCCATGGGAAGTTGTGAAGGGATATATATGAGGTAAAATAAAATCAATACAAGTTAATAACATATATGTCAAGAAACACTAAGAAACAAAACAAATGCATGGACTAAAAACCTAATGCATACCAAAACCTGAGATGGATCTCCTATGTTGGTAGGAGGGACAACCACTGATGAATCAGCTGTGATATTTTCCTGTATGGTAAGTGATAAAAGATGTATAGTCATAGAGGGATGAATTAAGGATTTCTAAAAAAAAATGAAATCAATCCAAACTGAGATGACAAGAGGGTTTCAACTAAAAAGACATGCATACCTCTTGCCTCTATTATGTTGGACCTCCTCTTCGATGATCAGGACTCCTAAAAAAATAGAATGGTAAAGAATCTATAGGATGTTGTGAAGGGAGTTTTAATAGGTAAAAGACAATTAACACAAGTTAATAACCCAAAGTTGTTGACAGACACTAAAAAACTAAAAATTTATGTGTTGGCATTGTGTTGAGATTGGTGGCATTATGTTGAATTTTGGTAGAAATTTATGAGTTTAAGTTTTTCATTGATGAAAACTTACTTATCTATTGATTTTTTTGAATAGGTTGATGTAACTAATTGGCAGGATGAATAGGTGAGGAAGAAGATACTAAGTATTTTTGTCGGTGAGTAGGAAGACAATAACAGTTTTGAGTAGCACTCGAGTTGGTGAGAATATGGGGAGATGTGATCATAACTAGAGTTTTATTATGATCAAAGGAGTACATATTTATGACCACAATAGTTAAGGAGCTACATTATGTGAAAGTTATTTTTTTGGTAAAAGTTCTATGTGAGCCGGTTGAGTTACCGATTGATACCTGTTGATCAAATGGTTAAGACGGTTAAGTTAATGATGATGTTTTGTATTAAATGTTGGTATTATTTTTTTGGGTCGACATGTAAATATTTATTAATGCAAAAGTTTATTGAATTAATTCAATTGAGGGATGACTTGTGGATTGTTTTTAATGTTTTAACCGACTTAAAAACATATATATAAAGGGATGCTAAATCAGACATTTAGAGTTGTTGATCATGTTTTGGTGGTTGTGATCAGAGACAGAGGTGTGTTATGTCAAGTGACTAGATATTGGACTGGATCTTACATGAAAGCAGTGACATTTAAAGATAAGTGATTTGACTTCATTGCTCACGGCTAAAGGAAGAGGTTAGCAGGGTTAAATACCTTAATAGGGTGGATCCTAGTAGATCTTTTCTTTTTAAAATCCTCTAACAAGGTGACTTCTGAGAAGGAGTTAAAAATCCTATAGCAAGGTAGATCCTAAAGAATCTTATTATACTTCTAACAAGGTACTAGTCACTCCTAACAGGGTGAGCCCGTAACAGAGTATTGTAATCTATTAACCAGGAAACTCTTTTATATGTAGTGATTAGATTGTGGGTGTCATCTCCATGGTGGTTTTTACCCTCTGACAAGGATTTCCATGATAAAAATTAATGATGTTATGGTTATGTTTTTTGGTTGATTAATTACTTTACTTCTATTACATAAGTTACAGTTACTTGTTTTATTTTGTCAAGTTACTTAAATTCATAATCAGGTCATTGGTTGAATTAGTATATGTTTTGTTTTCACTGATTCACCCCACCTCTCAGTTCTTATATATATTCACAATTGGTATCAGAGCCTTGTGCCTTGTAGAAGTCTAACAACTTGGGAGAAATCCTTAAGGGAGATATCAAGTTTAATAGAAGACAACTTGCTAAGGCTAACAACGTGATTGAGAAACTTAAAGACCAGTTGAAGATCTCTAGGGATATGACACAGGAGCTTCTCAAATAGTTGACTGAAAGCCTAGATCTTATTGAACAAATTTATGAGAAAAGTGGATCTGATGAATCTATAGTTGAAGATGTTACTTTTTATAATGAGCATCTTGCCAAGGATAACAAGGACATGCACAAGATGATTGAAAATCTAAAGCAAGAAAAGAAAACCATCCAAAAGGATTTGGAAAAATTATTATTAAGAATGGGTGAAGAACTAGAAGCTAGGAGAGTTTCAGATGAAGTTAAGAATGTTGTTGAGGATTCCCTAAAAGCCAAAACTGAATCCCTAACAACTAAGATGGATGAACTTTTCAGATTTGAGAAATAATTGCTACATTGAGGGAACATCTACATGATACTAACAAAGAAAATGTTAATGCCATAGGTGAGAGTGAACATCTGAGAGATGAGAATGCAAAGATGAAAGAAGAGTTGAAGAATTATAATGCCCCATTGAATAAGTTTAAAAGGAGTTCTACTAAACTTGACGAACAACACTCAAAACAAAAGAGACATGGTGAAAGAAAAGGAATAGGTTTTTCCAAATTAGAGGTCGGTGAATTATCTGATACTAAGGAAATTCATGAAGAAGAGAATATTGTACCCAAGGTGAAAAACAACAAGCCTGGTAAGAGGAATTAGAGACCGGTATGTTCAAATTATCATAAGGAAGGACATACTGCTAATGTTTGTTGGTCTAAAGCTAGTCCATTTGTTCCTAGGTTTGGAAATTCTTTTGGTAGATCGGTTGCTAACAATGCTAGATCAAATGATTTTCAATGTAATTGTTACTACTGTGAAATGTATGGCCATAAGGATAATGAGTGCAAAGATAGAATCAACAATGTAAGGCATTTGTCAATCAGAGGAGTCCCCATCAAAGGGAGAAACAACTCAATGTCACATGTTATGTTTTTCATAACTTTGGACATACAACATTGAATTGGACAATGAGAAATGGTAGAAGGAATATTGGACTATGGAGGAAAATTTGTAAGACATGTTTTAATTGTAATAAGATTGGACATATTTCTAGGTCTTGCAGAGAGAAGAAGAATAACATTGGAGGTGAACTAATGAGTAGGACTAATAATAATAAAGGCAAAAAGATTGCAGATGTTGAAGAAATTAAGAAGCGGATGAAGGATAAATGGGTAAATAAAGGAGAATTAAATTCTTCTAAACTAACAGAGAACTCCTCTACATTGGGTAATGTGGAGACATCATCATTTGAATAATTCAAAGTAATTTGCTTAAGGGGAGAAAAATAAGTAAGATCTATAATGTATCCCCTAAGTTTGTAAGAGCGGTAAGATATATGAACATATTTAGATGCCTAATGATATCTAATGAGGAAAATTGTATTACATAAGATTCTATGTAACCGCATAATGTTTTTGAGTATTACATAATGAATTTTATGTTTCTAACTATTGTGATCGGTTAAGGTTACTATTTGACCATTTGCATTTATTACTTGGAATTGAGACATTATAAATGAAAAAGTGAAGTTCATTTGTCACTTTACACACTATGAAGCAAGAAGTTCACTTGTGAGTATAAGCTATGTAATTTCTCAGTGTTTACAAAGTGTTTCTAGATTGGAGATTGTGTTTTCATTCTTGAAGTGAAGTGGTGTGTGGGGAATCCTAGTAACGAAATGAAGCAGTATCTCTGAGTTGCAAAGATTTTTTTGTGAAGTGATCATTTTTTGCATCATGGACACACCTATGTTGGTTGAGATTACTGATGAGCCAAGACCTATTTTCAAGCTACATCCTTTGAAGGTGTTAGAGAATGATCCTGTTTGTGCCCTATCTTTGATACGTCTTGGTGTACTTTTAACTGAAGATGTGAGATTCTTTATTGAATGCAAAATTGAAGATCTAGGACATAGTGCTATAGTCAATGCATTTTATGGACTATGATGGAGCTAATCTGAAGGATGAGCACAAACACTAAAATAATAAGGGTTTTTCATATATTTCTGACCTACCTGATGATTTTGAAAGAAAATATATTTGATATGTTATTGTAACACCCCAAAATTGGCACCTCAAGATTCTAATCAATTTTTGGTGCGTATTCTCATCATCAAAGTCCTATTTTACTAGGCAAATTCTCTTCCTATTTGACTTTAATTGACTTGGTCTCAAATGCAGAAAACTTGAATTTGCATAAATCTCACATTATATTTAATTCCTAAATTATCAAGGTTTATTAGCTAAAAATCCCTATGATTAATTAATTTAATTCTAAAGTTCTAAGTGCTTTCAAATTAAATTAATTCCACCCCGTTTAGCTAATATACATCAAAAAGGAATTGAATAGTTATTTAATTATTAGGATGAATTATCCTTAAAAAGGAATTCCATAATTCCATGTGAAAAGCCACTCTTGTGGCAATAATTCATTCTTTTAATTGAATAATTCCTTCAAAAATTATCTCACCTTCCTCCATGGAAATGAAGAGTCAACCGTTTGTTTCAAAGAAACTCTTCATCCCCTTCTCAGGTTATTCTATATTATGGGCCTCATTTTCTTCATTTGAGATGATCAATTTTTAGAGCATCAAAATTATAGTTAATTTTTGTCTCACCTATTTCATATTTCATAGCTTTTATTGCATTTTATTTTAAATCTCATTTAGTGTAATTGCATTCTCATGGCTAGTGTAATTTGATTCTTGTTCTAGTTTAATTCAATTAAATCTGCATATCATTCTAGATTAAATGGTATTTTCATTCTTAGATTAATGGCAATTTGCTCATCTCTCATGCTTTAAATCCTCCATTTTAGCAATGGTCAAGGTTTTTGGCTCTCATTCTTAGAGTAAATTTGACATCCCCAACTAAATAGGAGGCAACAGGTCACTTCAATCAAGTTTGTGAAATGGACAATTCATGTTCATATTTGCAAATTTGATGATTGAGTAAGGACTATGTTGGGTTTGTGCCTGATTTAAGAGGTCACATTCAAGAACATAATAGTTATGAGTCAATTCCATGATTAGTTTGTATGGCTAGAGAGACTGTTCAATCTTACCAAGGAAATATCCAAGTAGTGACTGGATTATGTGTGACCAGTGATGTACCTATTTTAAGAACTATTCCAGCTAGAGAGGTCACTCATCTTACTAAGTCAAATAAATACTAGGGTGTTATGACTATTGTTAGGGAGATCTCTTTCTCCTAAGTCCTAACCCCTTAGGACTCCTTCAAGGTCTTTCTCCTAACCTTTTCTAGGGTTCTTTCTAAGACCCTTCTTTAGAGGAACTCTTCCCTCAATGACTCCTTTCTCCAAGACCTCACTACCAAGTGCATATTCAAATCTATCTCCATTAACCCTTCATGGAATCAAATCACTAAGTCCATAATTTTATCACAACCATGGAATCAAATCATTAAGTCCCACTTCTATCACAATCAAAATTTATTCCACTGCAAATAAGATGGAAGGTTTCTTAACTACTTATCTCTACTAGTTTAGGTGTGGTCTTTCTTGGACCAACCTTCATGGTTTAGTAATCTATCTCCTCAAACCTTTCCAAATAAGGTATCAAACCAATTTACATTTAAGGTATCCTTTTCATATTACTCATGTATTTTGAAGGTTTCCTAGTCTCAATCTATCTGTGCACCTCTTTACTATCATTAGGCCTATTTCTAAGGTTATTAGCTTTGTCTGATTGCAATGGAAAATTGGATTCAAAGACACCTCAATGACTTCACCAGTTCATCTCCACTATCACCCTAACTCTCTAGTCATTTTTCTTCACTTCCATGGTTTTGGTTTGAGTTTTCCAATCCATAAAACTCTCCATCTCTATTCTACAGTAGTTAAGTCACCTAGCCAGGTACACTGAGTCTTGCCTATGGCTTAATACTAGAAATAGATAGCCTGAATATTTCAGTCCAAGAATCCATATTTAAAATGTATATATATTTCCCTACCATATTCCTAAAGGTCATACAGAAGCCATAGGTGGAACTCAAGCTAGAGCCATTTTAAGACTCTCAACTTTGTATGGACCAGTGAACCAATCATAGAGGAAAGTTTTAATTTATGCCAATAAAAAAAAAGAAATAAACCTAAGTTTTCACACAAAATGAAATATATATAAATCACTAAATAAAAATGGAAATAAATATGTCAAATCAATCCATGAACACTTGGGTGATAGAGTTCAAATTCACTGTCAATGAGATTTCAGAGGAAACCTAGTTTATTAAACTTGCAAATTGAATATACAAAATATGCCAACCTTTTTCACAGATCAAAATTGGTCTTAAATAAGTTCAACCTTTGAGATACAACTACCCAAACTAACCCTCAACCGCTTCTCTCCATTCTTGAGCAATCTGGTCGATGTTGTGATGACAACTTTGAAAAGTTGCAAAGTTGTCGTTGACAAATTTTGTAACTTTTGTTGTCAAATTCACCTAGATCACTCTAAAGAATATAAATTTATCCCAAAAGTATATCTAAACTCATTTGACCTTTTTCTACTTCATTTCCACATCTTTGGAGGTCAACTTGACCTTTGACCAAGTAGATACAATGCTGACAATTTTTGACAAAGAAGACAAAACTAAGACAAGTCCTAGGTAGACCTTGAAAAAATCTTTCCCAGACACCCTAAGTTATTTCTAGGACACACTCACACACTTGGGACTCATTCTTAATCCTTATTGAATAGTTACTTGGCTAGAGTCACCTACAAGAAAAAAATTTCATAGGGTAGACCAAAAACCCTAGGTGCTCTTGCACCATTCTCCCTTGCAGCAAAGAAGTTATGTCACTCTTGGAGATAAGAGCTCCAGACTGATGCCCATCTTTTCAAAACTATTCTATTCTATCCAAGTAGCTTTAGACTTTGGTTGATGTTTGAACTTGATAAGGTGTTCCATGTAAACATCATTCCTTGTCTTTTTCTTGACCCTTGAATCTAGGATCCTTTCATCTTGTGGTTTCACTTGGACATGGATCTTGAGCCCTTTTACATCTTCATTAACATTAGTTCTATATTTTTTCTCTATGATATCAGGACCCTTGTACTTGACTAGATATTTTACATTGAAGATGGGAGATATGGTTAGTTTTGTGGGAAGACCTATCTTATAATAAATTTTCCCATACTTGGATAGGACTTGGCATGGTCCTACTCTCCTCATTTGTAACTTGCTGGGAATGCCTTTTTGAAGTCTAATTTTGTTGAGGTGTTCCATCACCGAATCTCCTACTTTAAACTATAGATCCTTACTTCTCTCATCCACTTTAGACTTGATATTTTGATTTGCTTCCACTAGAGTCCTTCTCACCTATTCATGTACTTATTGCATTGTTTGAGAAAATTCTTCAACATGTCTAATGACCTCTCCATGACTCCCTAACTCTTTGAGTTCACATACTTCCTTTAGGTGGATGCCATAAACTATTTCAAATGGGCTCTTACCAGTAGATCTATTTGCACTGTCACTATAGGAAAATTCAGCTTGAGGAAACACTTGTTCCTACTTTTGTTCATACTCCTTATTTGGACACCTAAGAAGGTTCCCAAGGACTCTATTTATCACCTTAATTTATCCACCTGTTTATGGATGGAATGCAGATCTAAATGATATATTTGTGGCTAATATTTTCCAATACTTAGGCACTCCCATGGCCTATTTGGAGTAGGTAAAGGATGGTATAGTCCTGCATTTAAAGATGTTCCCTTAGGTTTTTGAAAAACTAGGCATTGTTCTACATACATGCTTACATCCCTCGGTATCTTTGGCCAATAGTAGAACCTTTGGACTGGGTCTAATTTTTTGTTTAGGATAAAATTCCCACTGAGACTACCATTATGCTTCTCTTGTATGAGTTTTTCCCTCATAGACCCCTTGGGTACACATAATTGACTAACTCTAAACAATAAACCATTTCACAAAGTGTAGTCATCAAACTTGTTATGAATATGATTCTTAAAGTCAACACATACCTTGTAGGCTTCTAAAAAGTCTTCATCACCCTCATATAGATGTTTAAACCCTAAAATGCCAATTCTCTATAAATGAATTTCTTGGACAGTGAGAAACCTCCTTCTAAGTGCATCTTCCACTTTGTTTTTTAGTGCATTCTTTTATTTAATAGTAAAAGTATAGACTTGAAGAAACTCCATCCACTTGATGTGCCTATGACTTAACTTTTCTTGTCTATTTATGTAGCTTAAAGCTTGGTTATCCATGTAGAATACAAACTCCTTGGGACAAAGGTAGTGCCTCAACTTCCTAAGAGCTTGAATCAATGCATAAAGCTCTAGATCATATGATGAATACCTTGAATTTTCTTCATTCAACCCTTCACTGAAAAATGCCACAAGTCTTCCTTCTTGGTTTAGGAATGCTCCCACATCTATATTACTTGCATCACATTCTACAATAAACAATCTATGAAAACTTGGCAACACTAGGATGGGTTGTGTAGCCACCTTTTGTTTCAGCTTCTCAAATCCTTCATTACCCTCCTTTGTCCATTGGAACTTATTTTTTGACTCCACCTTTGATGGTATCTAATAAAGGTGCACATATCCCAATAAATCCCCTAATTAACTTTCTATAAAATTGTGCCAACACATATAAAATTCTTACATCAGTTCATATTTTGGGAGTGGGCCAAGTAAGGATAGCTTCTACCTTACTTGGATCCATTTTTAAATCACCTTGGGATACTACAAAACCTAAGTAAACTAGTTCTTGTTTCAATAAATCACTCTTCTCTAGGTTAATGGTTAGTTTCTCTTCCTATAACCTTCTTAACACAACCTCTAGATGTTTCATGTTCTCTTCTTTTGTCTTGCTAAAGATGAGAATGTCATCTAGATATACCACTACAAATCTGCCTATGTAATCCTTCAAGACTTCATTTACAAGTCTCATAAATGTACTAGGTGCATTTTTAAGCCCAAAGTGCATAACGAACCATTCATAAAGACCCCCTCTAGTTTTAAAAGCTGACTTCCACTCACCCCCTCTTTCATCCTAATTTTATGGTACCCACTCTTAAGGTCAATCTTAGTGAATTATCTAGACCCTCCAAGACAATCCATTAAGTCTTCTATTCTAGGGATAGGGAACTTATATATAATTTTTATCCTATTTATGGCCCTAGAATCAGTACACAATATCCACTTACCCCCTTTATTTCGTGTAGAGACAACTAGAACAACACATGGACTGATACTCTATATGATTCTACTTGTCCTTGGTCAAGAAGCTCTTGAATTTGTCTTGCTATCTCCTTATTTTGGTCTGGTGTCATCTAGTAGGCTATTTTTTTAGGAAAGGATACCCCTAGTAGTAAGTCTATTTGGTGACTAATGGCTCTTTGAGGAGGCAAGGTAGTTGGTGTTCCATCACAAATGCTATCTTTGAACAATTCTAATAGTTTCTTCACTTCTGCAGGTACATGTGCTTTCTTTGGTTTATTCTCTTCTCTAGAGTTTACAACAATTGCCACACCAAATCCTTCTTCCTCTTTATGTTCATGCAAGAACTCTTTGCCACTCATTATGAGGAAATTTGAGTCTACTAAATTGATTTTTCCTTCTTTGACAAGTGACTCAACTTTGTAGGTGACCCCATTCTTTTTGAAGGTATACAAATTCCTATTCCCATGATGGACTACATCTTGGTCATATTTTCATGGTTTTCCTAACAATAGATGGAAATCATCCATTGGAAAAACATCATAAATAATATTTTCTTAATACTCTCCAATATAAAAATCAACCCAAACTTGTTCATTAACAAGAACATCCTTCCCTTTGTTGAGTCAGGTAACCTTGTAGGGATTGGCATGAGGTATCCTCGTCACTTTCAATTTTTGAACTGCCTCCTCTGAGATGATATTATCTTTGGAGACTAAGTCTATAATTAATTTACACACCTTACCAAGAACCTTGCACTTAATCCTAAATAGTTCCCTTCTTAGTCTAGGTTCCTCTTTGATTGGTTCTTTGAGAAAAACTCTCCTAAACATGAGATTCTCTCCATTTTCTGAATCAAGGTTCACTTCTGGAGCTCTAACACTACCAACCTCTTCTTGAGCATAAGAAATATTATTTTCTCCTTGTGAGATTGATTCCTTATCAGGACATCTATAAGAAGGGTGGGATAACTAACCACAATTATAGCATTTCATGCTTGCAAAAAGAGAGCCCCTACCAAAACCTCCAAATCTGCCTCTTCCACCACTATTGAACCCTCTTCCCCCTACTGAAGTTACCTCTGCTACTTGACTCACTTTTTTTTTAGTGATCTTGGCTTCACCTTTGTTCCTCAATTCATTTCCCCTACCACCAAGATATTATTTATGACTCTATCTTGAGTCTCTTCCTCTTCCTCTGCCTCTTGAGCTAGTATCTTACTTCTTTTTGCATTTCTCTTCCACTTTCATGACCAACTGATAGCATCTATGGATGGTAGTAGGGATTAATAGACTGGTCTCTTCTTGGATTCTTCACATAAGCCCATTCAAATACATATCTACCTTGACACTTTCTTCCTTTTGAACCTTGGATCTCAAACATAGATTTTGAAATTCCTCGATATAGGCTGTAACATCCAATTCCCTTCGCCTAATATTTTGTCTCTTTTTATGAAATTGAATCTCAAAGTCTTCTAGAAGGTATTTCTCTTTGATCTTGGTCATCATAGCTTTCCAAGTAGCTAAGGGATTCTTTCCCATATTTTCTCTTTCAGTTTAAAGAAACTTCCACCAAGTCAATGTTTGTCCCCTCATCCTATATTTGGCCACCTTTACTTTTTGAGCCTCACTAATCCCTTCACACTCAAAATGGTTCTCCATCCCCTCAATCCATTCCATCACCAATTCAAGATCCATATTTCCACTAAACAAAGGTACCCCTTCAAGAGCTTTGCCTTTAATAAATTTTATGGCTTTGAGGAATGGTTCTTCTTTCATAGGTGGGTCTGGTTCAAGAACTTCATCATCTTTATCCACTTCCTTACCCCTTTTTTTGTATACTTTCAACTTCTTACTCACCAATTTAGTGTTTTCTTCCACTTCTCCTAGCTTTTCTCTAAGAGCTTTCAGTTCTTCCCAGAGTACCCTATTCTTCTCTATCTGGTCTATCACTTCCCTAGCCAACTTAGTATTTGTCACCATGACTGATTCACCCACTAATTCTGACATATACTTATCGAAAACCTTGTTTGGGTTTGATACCAATTTGATCAAGAGATCTCTTTCTCCTAAGTCCTAACCCCTTAGAAATCCATCAAGGTCTTTCTCCTGACCTTTCTAGGGTTCTTTCTAAGACCCTTCTTTAGAGGAACTCTTCCTTCAATGAATCCTTTCTCCAAGACCTCACTACCAAGGGCATATTCAACTTTATCTCCATTAACCCTTCATGGACTCAACTCACTAAGTCCCACTTATATCACAACCAAATGATGACATATAACTGATTGAATTTTTGAAGATGTTAAGTTGATCACCGAAATGCAGAAAGAAAATGCCAGACATTAAATCAGTTAATGGATTGTATTATCATTGATGTCAACTTGATATAATATGATCGGTTATATTCAAAGTGTCAAAGACTTTTGAGAATCAGATAAATAAAGATTATGCTTTCACTAATGCATAAAATACAAGGATTCACTAAGTTACAAAAAACACCAATGGTTAGTGGAACCCAATGAACAGAGAAGACTAAGAGAAAAGTCACAGTGATCCCCGAGCAAGAAAATTGACAAGAATTATCGACGAGCAGAATTACAAGCATGACTGAAAATCATAAATTCATAGTGATGCCCAAAAGACAGACAACCTCAATGGACAAACAACACCAATGGAGATTCCTGAGTAGAATTGAAGCATTGACCAAAGCTATCAAAGAGTTAAAACATTGAAATTAACTAAATTTCAAAAATGACAAAATACTTAGCTTGCAGAGGTAAAGATAGACTTAACTGGTTGTTATTATTGTTTTCATCGACAACATAAAGCTAGAGATTGGTAAAATATTTAAAGTGGTTTTATCTAGTTGGCAAGAAGATTTCTATGAGATAAAATAGGAGTTAAGCTTTAAAGCAAGATTAGCTAAGATTGCAGATCACGCCAAGAACAAGAAAATCAAGAAGTGAGAAATAGTGATATTATGTCTATAAAGAGACAATCTAATTCATTACGAATTAGGGGAGTAAATAGAAAGAGGATGCTGGAGAGAAACTAATGAAGAAAAACTTCATACATTAATGATCAATCAAGCTGAGGATAGAGCTAAATATTTTTGTAGACACCGAGCAATAGAGAAGCATAGACTCAGAGAGTAGAAAGAAGTGGAGCAAAGGTATTGAAAAGATACATTGATCAGAAAGGCATAATGAGCTTACAATAGATCTGAAAATATGCAAGTCTAAGTTGTATATGTGAACAGATCATTTATTGTTTTAGTTTAACCATTGATTCAAAAATTCTCTTAATCAAGCAGGATTTAAAGATCCTTTCTATATTGAGATACATCCCAAGGAGTATTAAAAATTTTGATCATGAAGATAGCATGAGATGCCATATACTATTTGACAAAATAAACTGGGTTTGGTCATAGAAGGTAGCATAGAGATTAGTGATATCAAGTGAAAAACTATTCTATTAAATCCTCTAACATGGTCACACCTAACAGTGTATTTGTAACCTTTAACAGGGTTGACTCTTCATCAAGATCACTTTAGAAGAGTGAAAATTTTGGGTTACCGGTCCCAAGTAGTTTTTCCCTTAACATGGTTTCCACCTTAAAAATCCATGTGTAAATGTGTTTATGAGTCATTACTTTAGTGTTTGCATTACACATAACTAAATCTGGATTGATCGGTATACACTAAGAAATTTATTATTTTTTGGTAAATGAAAGACTGTTAATCGGTAAACAGTAAGAATAAGGTTTAATAGTGAACTCCGAGCAGTAGGTATTTGTTAATATTGTTTGAAGGCATACATCTTGTAGGACTAAAGATAACTAGAGGCTTAATATTATGGTACTAATTTTTTGGTTTGATTTATTGGAATACTTTTGAGGCCATTGATTCACCCCCCTGCTTCTCAGTTATTCTAACAATTTCTATCAGGGCTTTTGTGCTTCGAAAGGGAATTTAACAGCTCAAGTAAAAGATCACAGGATGAACAAGCAAGATGTGCCCAAGTTGAATAAAGACAACTTTGCATCATAGAAAAAAACAATAAGACTCCACCTATCAGGTATTGGTAATGATGTTACTCAACACCTTGATACTGAATATGTGTTTCCTACAGGACCTCACACTATTGAGCAATTGAGAGAAAAGCATGAGCACAATTGCATGATGATAGAACATGCTTCATCAATCTCTGATGATGAGTTTGAAGATGTCAAAACCTTCACCTCTACAAAAAAAATGTGGGATAAATTGAAGCTGGTACATGGAGGAGATGCTAATGTACTAAGAGCCAAGGAAGAAAGCCTAAGAGAGAGGTTTGATGACCTAAGAATGAAAGAAGGAGAAAATATCACTCAGTATAGCTGTAGAATCAAAGAGGTAGTAAATTTTATCTGAGGAGTTGGAGGTGTACTTGAAGAAGAGACAGTTGTAAGTAAAATCCTATGAACCTTACTGCATATATATGCTATTAGAGTATCTGCTATACATTAAATGAGAATAGTTGCAAACAATACTATTACTCAAGATAGTCATATTGGTAGACTGATTTCATTTGAGATGAATAACTTTGATGATAGTGTCTTACCATCTATAGAGTCTGCATTCAAATATTCTTTGAAGGTAAGTAAGTCAAGTCCTAGACACACTATGAGAAATGATAGTGAAAGTGATAATGAGGATCAAGGACTTGATGAGATTGAAGCATTAATGGAAAGAAAATTACAGAGAGGAAAAGGTAGATACAAAGGTAAATTACCACTTGTATGTTTTAATTATAAAGAGGTTGGACACTTTCTGCAAGATGTCCTAATAGAAGAAAAGATGATAGAAGTAATGACAAAACATATGAAAATAAGTTTGACCGAGGTCATAAAAGAGATTACCAAAGCAACCAAAAACTTAACAATAGAGATAATTGAGACTACAAGGACAAAAGGAAGAAAGCTTATTACCTAGCTGAGAACAGAGCTGATGATACTGACACCAAACTTGATGAAGATATTGAGATGGTATTTGTAGCCATGAAAGATGATTCAAAAGAAGAAGAAGAAAGGTATGTAGAGACTCCACTCATATCTAAGGTTAGTAAGAATGATGTATGGATTATAGATAGTGGCTACACTCACCACATGACCAGTGATAAACAAAAGTTTGAAACTTTTGAATACTATAATGGTGGATCAGTAAGAATGGGTAATGACACAGCTTGTCATGTTGAAGGTAAAGGAACTATAATGCTGAATAACCTGATCAAATGTGAAAATTCTTACTTGGTAATAGGACTAAATTATAATCTATTGATTTTTCCACAACTGAATAACATAGGTTACTAAGTAGCATTTGAAAATAAGAAGGCAAAAATATTCAATGATTCAGGAAGGTTGATCAAAACTGGTGAATAGACCAAAGTTAACCTATTCTATCTTGATGATGTAAACACTACTTGTTTAATGACTAGAAACAAAGACATATGGTTGTGGCATAAGAGATTTTGTCATGTGAATTTTAAAAACATGATAAAGATAAGAAATAAAAGAAAAGTCGGAGGCTTACCGAGCATGTCAAAGCTCGATCATATCATGTGCAAGAATTGTCAAAAAGGTAAGATGAAAAAGTCTAGTTTCAAGAGTAAAACCCATACATCGAATGCTATTCTAGAATTAGTCCATACTAATTTATGTTGTTCCATGAGGACACAGAGTTACTATGGAGATAGGTATTTAATTCTCTTTGTAGATGATTATTCTAGAATGATGATAGTTATGTTATTAAAAGATAAATCATAAGCATTCAAGATGTTTAAATGGTATAAGGATATGGTAGAAAAACAAAGTGGCAAGGAATTGAAATGCTTAAGATCAGATAGAGGAGGGGAATTTATTTTATATGAATCCACTAATTTCTGTAATGAGCATGGAATTAAAAGACAGGTTTCTACACCGAGAACACCACAACAAAATGGAATTACTGAAGGGAGAAACAGATCAATTATTTATTTTGCAAGACCATTGATGATTGAGAAAAGAATCACTCAAACTTTCTAGAGGGAAGTTGTTAGTACTGTTGTCTACACATTGAATAGAGTACAATTGAAGAAGGGCACAAAGAAGACACCCTATGAGCTTTGGTATGGGTACACACCAAATGTAAGTTACTTCAGAATCTTTGGTAGTCAATGTTATATTTTGAAAGATGAAAGAAACTGGAAGCTTGACTTCAAAAATAATGAAGGTATCTTTATAGGGTATTCCACCAAAAGCAAGGCTTATAATTGTCTTAACAAGTCATCTAACAAGATCATTGAAAGTGCAAATGTAAAGATAGATGAATTTGCAGAAAAGAATGATAAGGAAAGCAGAAAAGAACCAAAAGACTACAATAGGTTTGTTTATACTGGAGAACCTGACACTCTACCCAAGCAACAGTGTATCATTCCTGAGCAACATAACATTACACCTGAGCATCAGGTTGTACTTACCAAAAATCAAGAAAATCCTCAAGGTGATATACCGAGTGATGGAGATTAGAATGAAGGTCAAGATGATGATTAGAATGATGGACAAAGAGCTAAACCAGAAATTTCCAAGTATGCCAGAAGACATCATCCATATAATCAGATCATAGGAGACAAGAAGGCTGGAATGGGAACAAGAAGTAAGTCACTAAACACTACATGTTTACTTTGTGATTTTGAGCCTAATTATGTTAATAATGCACTTGAGAATGAAGAATGGTTCTGTGCTATGAATGAAGAAATAGAGTAGATTGAGAAGAAAAGTACATGGATGCTAGTACCAAAACCAGATGACAAGAATGTCATCGCTACCAAATGGATATTCAGAAACAAGTTGAATGAGAATGGAGAAGTCAAAAGAAACAAAGCAAGGTTAGTATGCAAGGGGTATGCACAAGAAGAAGGTATTGATTATGGTGAAGCCTTTGCACCCATTTCTAGACTAGGAGTAAGAATATTACTTGCTTATGTTGCATTCAAAGGATTCAAGGTATACCAGATGGATGTGAAATTTGCATTCCTAAATGGAATACTAGAAGAAGAGATATACATTGAAAAACCAGAAGGGTTTTTTGATCTAGACAAGAGGAACATGGTATGTAGACTACATAAATCCTTGTATAGATTGAAACAAGAACCTAGAGCCTAGTATGAAAGACTTCACTCCTATCTTATTAGCATTGAATTTGTAAGAACAAGTGAAAATTGACATTTGTACTTAAAATAAGATACCGATGGTAATATTTTGATTGCTGAAATATTTGTTGATGATATCATTTTTGGGGGAAATGAAATCTTATGTAAATCCTTTGCTAATGAAATGAGAAAAGAGTTTGAAATGTCTATGTTTGGGGAGATCAAATTATTTCTTGGTCTATAGATTCTTCAACAAGATGCAGGCATATATATCACCCAGTCCAAATACATCAAGGAAGTGCTAAAGATATTCAAGATGGAAGATTACAAACTAGTTGGAACACCTATGGTAACTGGATGTAAGCTAAAAAAATAAGACAAATCAAATGAGGTAAATCAAATCTTGTATAGATCAATGATTGGAAAACTAATGTATGTTGTTCATACCAGACTAGATATAGCACATGCATTTGGAATAGTTGCAAAATTCTTTGCTAATCCCAAAGAATCACATATGACTTATGTCAAGAGAATTTAGAGATATCTAAAGAACATCAAGGACTATGGATTATGGTATAAAAGAGAAGGAACATTTGAGCTAAAAGTCTATAAAAATGTTGATTGGGGTGGAAACATTGATGATCAAAAGAGTGCAACTAGAGGAGCATTCTTCATGGGTAATAGACTTGTCACATGGATCAACAAGAAGCAAGGATGCATCTCATAGTCTACTGCAGAAGTACAATATGTGGTTGTTGCTCCAAATTGCTCCAATATTGCCTGGATCAAATAGTTGCTGGAAGGTATGAATATGAAGATTCTTGAACTAGTAATTATCTATTGTGATAATACTAGTGCAATTAACATTTCTAAGAATCTAGTCATTCATGCTAAGACAAAGCATATTGCTATCAAGTATCACTATTTAAGAGAACAAGTGCAAGAAAAAGAGGTGATACTAGAATATGTTCAATCAAAGGAACAATTAGCTTACATCTTTACCAAGCCATTATTGAAAGATACATTTGAGTACATGAGAAAGAGACTAGGGGTCCAACCCTTGTCTATCATTCAGTAAGCTGACTAGGAGGCCACATCAGCCTATACACAAATCAGAAGATTATTCATATTGATGCAAGCACCAAAATGAACTACAAAGATACATCTGTACATAGTAAGGTACAAATCTGCACCGAACGCCAGAGTCACTATATTGCTGATGGATAGGGAAATTCAAGGAATATATTATAAAAAGGAATGGAGGATGATATGGAAGAATTGTTTGGAATTTTTTTCAAAGGGAGAGATTATCTCATTATTAACAATTACAAGGGAGAGATTTGTTAGTAATAACTGAAAGGGGGGGGTGAATCAGTGGCCTTAAAATTTTTATCCTTTAATCAATAACCACCAACCAAATAAACCTTAGATTATTAAGTCCCTACAAGATTTATGCCATGAACTACTTATAATGATTAATTGTCTGTTGGTTTTCCTTGTCTGTCCTTATTCTCCTTGATTACCGATATGCAGTATAACTATTTACCAAAATAAACTAAATAAGCAGAGTATACTGATATATCCAAAAATGCATATATGAAATGTAAAATAGTAAAGTAATAAACCATACACACATAACACATGGATGTTAATGTGGAAACACTATTAAGGGAAAAAACCACTGGGACCGGTGCCCCAAATTTTCACTCTTCTAAAGTGAGCCCTATTAAGTGCCAACCCTATTAAAGGTTACAAACACACTATACGGTGTGACCTTGTTAAAGTATTTTACAGATATAGGTTGTCACTTTAGTATCGGGCATCTGGTTGCTACCATCCTTGAATCACCCTCTCTCTTAGAGTGTCAATAGGCTTTAGGGAAATCCAATGCTACTTTCATGAATAAACCTTTTTGGCACTCCTTGGGATGTATCTCAATATATAGAAGACTGTTAAGTACTGCTCTGTTAGGAGACTTGATGCTTCAATGGTTAAATTGAAACAAAATGACCTATTTCAATAACAAATTGAATTGCAGATTTTTAGATCTATTTAAGTACATTACCCCTCTAATCAATATATCAACTCAATTCTTTGTGCTCCACACTTTCTGCTCTGTGATACTATGCTCACTATTTGTCAGTGTCTACAAAATTCCTTAGCTCTTCCTTTAGCTTAATTGATTAGTACTACATGAAGTTTTTCTTCATTAGTTTCTCTTTAGCATCCTCTTTCTATTCACTCCCCTTTTATGTGATACAAAAATTACTTAAGCTTGTCTCTTATATAGACATGATATTCATTGTTTCTTGATTCTTGATTCTTGGCATGAAAAACAATCCAGCCAATCTGATTTAAAGCATAACTTCTGATTTATCTCATAGTTATCTTCTTGCCAACTGTACAAATATTCTTTAAATCAATCACTTAACTTTGGTCAAATAAAACAAAGAAAACAACTAGTTAAGTCTATCTTTAGCTCTTTCCAGCTAGATATTTTTTCATTTTTTGAACTCTTTGTTCTGTTGGTCAACTCTTTAGTTAGTCATTGGTTACAACTGACAGTTCTATCAGCATAACTTCAGTTAGCTTTAAGATCTCCATTCGTCAGGCATCATTGGATTTTTACTCGTCGGGAAACTCTATTTTTAGCTCGTCAGGCAACCTGTGGTTTTCTTCGTTGGGAAACACTATCTTTAGCTCATCGGGTATCACTATGACTTTTTTTCTTTGGCTTTACCGATGGTGTGCACTCCATGGGTGTTGTCTGTCACTTAGTGAATACTTGACTTTTATGCATTGCTAAAAGCATAACCTTTGTTCCATTGATTCTCTCAAGTCTTTGGCATTATGTACATGACCATACAGATGATATCAAGTTGACATCAATGAAAATACAAACAATTAAATAATTTAATGCCTTGCACTATCTTCAACTTAACATTATCAAACATTCAATCAGTTACATGTCATCAATGTCTCCCTTTGGCATTGATGGCAACAAAACTTATATTATCATACTATACCATTTCTAATACAATATGAAATACAATTGTTGAGATTCATCAAACTACCAATCTTTGATTGATAACTGATAAATGTCTGAACTTCGATAAGTTCTATTTTAGCTTAGATTTGTTTCTTGCAGCTTTCTATTTTCTAATGTGTTGAATCTCCTCTGGTGTCAATTTCTCTCCTTTTGACTGTTCTTCTATTTTTATGTCTTGTCCTCTTTTCAATAACTTTCTCTTTGTGTAATCTTTCATACAATTTTCTCTCCCTTAGGATATAATCTCTCCCTGTTGGAATAATCTAATAATGGATAATCTCTCTTCCTTTTCTCAGAAGAATGTGATAATATGGATAATCTCTCTCCCTTTGAAAATAATGCCAAACAAATATTTATACAATGTTTGTTACCAATTGTTTCAAATATCTGACAATCATGTCAAAAATCATTTTCCTCCTATCCATAATATATTCCTTGAATTTCCCTTATCCATCAGCAATACAACATTATGCTCTAGTTCTTGGTTATGATATATACCTATTTGTATATAGATGTAGCTTTGAAGTTATTCTCTTTGCTTGCATCAACATTTCTGATATTCTGATAATATGTAGGCTGATGCAACCTTCAGTCATTTTACTAACAAGTAGACAAGGGTTTTACCCCTAGTCTCTTTCTTAGATACTCAAATGTATCCTTGGGTAGTGGCTTGGTGAAGATATCAGCCAATTGTTCTTTTGATTGCACATATTCAAGTGTCACTTTTTTTTCTTGAACTTGTTCTCTCAAATAATGATACTTGATTGCAATGTGTTTAGTCTTTGCATGCATGACTGGATTCTTGGAAATGTTTATTGCACTAGCATTATCACAATAGATAATCACTAATTATGAGATCTTCATATGCATACCTTCCAACAACTATTTGATCCATGCAATATTTGAGCAATTTGCAGCAGCAACAACATACTTTGCTTCTACAGTAGACTAAGAGATGCATCCTTATTTCTTGTTGATCCATGTGACAAGTCTGTCACCCATAAAGAATGCTCATCCAGTTGTGTTCTTTCAACCATCAAGATTTCCATCCCAATAAGCATCGATAAACACCTTTAGTTGAAATTTTCCTTCTCTTTTATACCATAAGCCAAATTCCTCAGTATTCTTCAGATATCTTAGGATTCTTTTCATAGAATTCATATGTGATTCACTGGGTTAGCAAAAAATCTAGCAATAATTCCTACTGCATGTGCAATATCTAATCTAGTGTGTACAACATACATGAGTTTTCCAATCATTGATCTATACAAAATCTGATTTACCTCTGTTGTCTTGTCTTCCTTTGTCAACTTACATCCAGTAGCCATTAGTGTTCCAACTAGTTTGGATTCTTCCATCTTGAATATCTTCAGGACATCTTTGATGTACTTGGAATATGTAATGAAAATACCTTCTCCTTGTTGCATGATCTGGAGACCAATAAATAATTTGATCTCTCCAAACATAGACATCTCAAACTCTTTTCTTGTCTCATTAGCAAATTATTTCAATAGCATATCATTGCCTCCAAATATGATGTCATCAACAAATATTTCAGCAATCAAGGTGTTGGCATCTGTATCTTCTTTTAAATAAAGATTACTATTTTCACTAGTTCTTACAAATGCAATACTTATTAGATAGGAATTTAGTCATTCATACCAGACTCTTGGAGATTTTTTTAATCCATACAAGGCTTTTTGAAGTCAACATACCATGTTCCTCTTGTCTGGATCTACAAACCCTTCTAGTTTCTCAATGTTTACCTCTTCTTCAAGTATTCCATTTAGGAATGCTAACTTGACATCCATTTGATATACTTTGAATCCTTTGTATGCAGCATAATAAAGTAGTATTCTTACTTCTTCTAGCCTATAAATGGGTGCAAAGGTTTCTCCATAGGCTATACCTTCTTCTTGTGCATACCCCTTGCATACTAGTCTTGCTTTGTTTCTTGTGACTTCTCCATTCTCATTCAGCTTATTCCTGAATATCCATTTTGTACCAATGACATTCTTGTCATCTCGTCTTGGCTCAAGTGACCATGTTTTGTTCTTCTCAATCTTCTCAATCTCATCATTCATAGCACTTATCCATTTCTCATTATCTAGTGCAGCATTGACAGATTTTGGCTCAAATTCACAAATTAAACAACTTGAGTTTAAAGACTTACTTCTTGTTCTTGTACCATCTTTCTTATCTCCTATTATTTGGACCTTTGGATTGTTCTTCCTTACATATCTTTCAAGTACATGTATAGTCCTTTGTCTATTTTCTTGATCATTATTTTGATCTTCATTCTGTTCTTCATCACCTTGCACATTTTCTTGATCATTATCCTGATCGTCGGTATTTGCAGCCTGAAGTTCTTGAGCAATGATTTTCAGCTCATGTTCTCTACATTGTTGGTAGGATAGAGTGTCATGTTCCTCATTGTAAGTGAACTTATTGTAGTCCTCTGGTTCTTTAGTTATTTCTTGTTCATTTTTCTTTGCAAATTCATCTATCTTTACATTTGCACTTTCAATGATTTTGTTAGAGGCTTTATTTATACATTTGTAAGTCTTTCTCTTGGTAGAGTACCCTATAAAAATTCCTTCATCACTCTTGGAGTCAATTTTTCCATTTCTATCATCTTTTAAGATATAACATTGACTACAATTTTTTTTGAAATAACTCACATTGGGTGTGTATCCATACCATAGCTCATAAGGTGTCTTCTTGGTGTCTTTCTTCAGTTGTACTTTATTTAGTGTGTAGAAAGCACTTTTGATAGCTTCCCTCCAAAATATTTGGGTGATTTCTTTCTCTATCATCAGTGTTCTTGCACAATCAACTATTGATCCGTTCCTTCTCTCAGCAATCCCATTTTGTTGTGGTGTTCTTGGTGCAAAAACCTATCTTTTTATACCATGCTCATTACAAAATTTAGTGAATTCAACTGATATAAAATCAGCTCCTCTATCTGATCTCAAACATCTTAGATCCTTACCACTTTGTTTCTCTACCAAAGCCTTATACCATTTAAACATCTTGAATGCTTCAGATTTATCTTTTAGAAACATGACTGTCATCATTCTAGAGTAATCATCAACAAAGAGAATAAAATATCTATCTCCATAATAACTCTTTGTCCTCATAGGTCCACATAAATCAGTATGGACTAATTCTAGAATTGCATCAGATGTATGAGTTTTTCTTTTGAAACTAGACTTTGTCATTTTACCTTTTTGACAGTTTTTACACATGATGTTTTCGGGCTTGGTCATTGTCGGTAAGCCTCTGACATTTCTCATTTTGCTAATTTTAATCATGTTGTCAAAATTCACATGACACAATCTTTTGTGCCATAACCATATGTCTTCATTTGTAGCAATCAAACAAGTGGATTCAATATCATTTAGATAGAATAAGTTACCTTTTGTCTGCTCACCAGTACCAATCAAATTTCTAGATTTGTTGAAGATCTTTGCCTTCTTATTTTCAAATGCTACTTTGCGACCTGAATTATTCAACTGAGAAACACTCAATAGATTATAACTCAATCCATTTACCCAATAATCATTCTTTCACTTTATTTGGTTATTCAACATTATTTTTCCTCTACCTTCGACTGGACAAGGTGTGTCATTTCCCATTCTTACTGATCAGCCTTTGTAGCGTTCAAAAGTCTCAAAAATTTTCTTATCACCGGTCATATGATGAGTACAACCACTATCTATGATCCAAACATCATTTTTACTAATTTTAGATATGAGATTTGTTTCTACATACCTTTCTTCATCATCATTTGAATCATCCTTTACAACCACAAACACCATCTCGATGTCTTCATCAAATTTGGTGTTAGTATCATCATCCTTGCATTTTTCTAGGTAGCTGACCTTATTTTCTTTGTCCTTGTAGTCTCAATTATCTCTTCTTTCTGATTGTCAGTAGCTTTTGTAATCAACTCTGTAAGAACTTTTCTCAAAAGATCTATCATTACTTCTGTCATCTTTTCTTTTGTTAGTACATCTTGCAGCAAAGTGTCCAATGTTTTTGCAATTGAAACAAACAAGTGGTAATTTACCTTTGTATTTACCTTTTCCTCTATGCATTCTTCTGGCCATAAGTGCTTCAGTTTCATCAAGATCATCTTCTTCATTTTCACTATCACTATCTTTTCTCATAGTGTCTTTGTGACTTGGTTTACTTATTCTCATAGAAGTTTTAAATGCAGACTCTATGTTTGGTAAGATACTATTATCAAAGTTATTCATCTCAAATGAAATCAGTCTTCCAATTAAATTGTCTAGAGTAATGTTTCTATTTTCTACTACTCTCATTTCTTGAATAGCAGATACTCTAATAGCATAGGTAGGTAGTAAGGTTCTTAGAATTTTACTTACCACTGTATCTTCTTCTAGTACACCTCCAACTCCTCAGATAGCATTGACTACTTCTTTAATCCTTATTTTGTACTGAGTGATGTTTTCTCCTTCTTTCATTTTGAGATCATCAAGCTTTCCTCTAAGGCTTTCTGCCTTGGCTCTCAAAACATTTTTTTCACCACCATGTACAAGCTTCAATTTGTCCCACATCTTATTTGCAGTTTTGCAATCTTTGACATCTTCAAATTCAACAACAGAGAGTGAGGAAGCAAGCTCTATCATCATGCCATTATTTTCATGCTTCTCTCACATTTGTTCAACTGTTGGTGCTCCTATGGGCAACACATATTTAGTTTCTAGGAATTGAGTAACATCATTAACAATACCTGATAAGTGGAGTCTTATTCTACTTTGCCATGAAGCAAAATTATCTTTGTTCAACCTAGGCACATCTCGTCTGTTCATCTTGTGATCTTTGACTTAGGTCTTGAAACCTTCCTTCTAAGTACACAAGCTCTGATACCAATTGTCAGTAATAACTGAGAGGGGGGTGAATCAGTGGCCTCAAATTTTTTATCCTTTAATCAATAACCACCAATCAAATAGACCTCAGATTATTAAGTCCCTAAAAGATGTATGCCATGAACTACTTATAATGATTAACTATCTTTCAATTTTCCTTGTCTATCTTTATTCTCCTTGATTACTGATATGCAGTATAACTATTTACTGAAATAAATTAAATAAGCAGAGTATACTGATATATCCAGAAATGCATATGTGAAATGTAAAATAGTAAAGTAATAAACCATACACACATAACACATGGATTTTATTGTGGAAACCCTGTTAAGGAAAAAAACCACTAGGACCGATACCCCAAATTTTCACTCTTCTGAAGTGAGCCTTGTTAAGAGCCAACCCTGTTAAAGGTTACAAACACACTGTTAGGTGTAACCTTGTTAGAGGATTTTACACATATAGATTGTCACTTTAGTATCGGGCATCTGGTTGCTACCATCCTTGAATCATCCCCTCTCTTTGACTGTCAATAGGCTTTAGTCAAATACAATGCTACTTTCATGAATCAACCTTTTTGGCACTCCTTGGGATGTACCTATTAGGGATTTTTCTTGTATGAACCACAGTGCTTGAAATGTCTATTTGAACACTATGCTTTCTAATACTGATTCAGGAACAAGAAAAGCCTAATTGCTAAGGACTGGATAAGGTCCTTCTTCATTTTTGAGCTCCACATATACTCAGGCATGTTTTAACTTTTATGATTGCTATTTACACAGTATGTTATAGTGTGGACACTGATTTTCTATGTACCCTTTTTAAACCAACTTATAAATCACCTTGCAAATGACCAAGCATAACTAGATGCAAGATTTAGCCATACAAACTATGGTCTTGAATATAGCAAAAATCAGTGATATAAGGACTTTCATCCTTCTTCCTTTTGATGTAGGAGGGATAACCTAAGGGATTCACTCTCTAAGGTATCACCAAAATGAACACTGTCCTGCTGACAAGAGTCCTTAATGAATTTATCTCATTATTCTAAAAACTAGATGAAATTGATTAATTTGTATATGATTGAATGGAGAAAACACTAGCTCAGTAAACTTTTGATTAGTGCCTATTCCTTGGGCAAAGAGTCAATGAAAACATATGTCAACAATAAGAAACTAATGAAATACTGAAGGATGCCTTACAAAATTCATACAACCCAAATTGAATGCCTTACAAACAATCTTCTCAACTCAATACTTCTTCATCAGATCTTCACTAGTGGGATGAATGTGGGATATTAGATCTTATGGTTTAAAGCCATTTTCAAATTTCAAGCTAAAACACTGTATATTGTCCATGCAAGTCGACTTCCAGCCTTCAAAGGCCTGCCAAGAGCCTCTGGGCTCTCATACTTACCTTCGAAGTATGTGTTTTGGTATATAAATACCAAAAAGGATCATCACATAGCAAATGTGGGATATTGGAAATACTCTATTTCTCAATTTTCTGGGTTTTTCCTGAGTGTTGATCATCAATGGAGCTGTCTGAATGTGAAAGAATAGCACCAATGGCCTCCATGGACCAAGGCACCCCCTGCTATGGATTTACATTTGCAAACTCTTCTTTGAAACTTTCAAAAAACTAAAAAACACTCCTCCAAATAGTTATCGCAGACCCTGCTGAAAAAGTTAATTTGCAATGTAATTTGGTTTCCATGTTCTAAAATATACAATTTTTACTTTTAAAACCTTCAAAACCAAATCACATATGCTACACAGATTCATCTCTCCTTTGATGTGTTTGCAGACTTCATTATGTCTGGTCTCTTCTCCTAGTGCAGGCTGCTGATTGCATTAGCTTGGAAGTTTCTTCACTAAACAAAAATTCCATTCACCATATAGCATGAGTTATTGTTTTCAAATGCTACGCAAGGCTTGGTAGATATTTTTATTTGCATGATTTCCTTTACTAAACCTGGTAGTGAACCACTGTGCATTGTTATTGCATTGTTTTAATGTTGTAAAAACATAAACATTCACCATATAAATCAGCGCAGACCAGTATACAATATGATTGGCAAAGTGTAAAAATCTTCACAAGATTACTTGGTATAAACATCTGACAAATCCCCCAACTCTGCGCAAGGTCTTAGGCATTCCAAATAACATGAAAT
>MU228126.1:1050129-1062339 GCA_018584345.1 Thuja plicata | reverse complement strand
AACCTTCCATTCTCATAGATTTAAGAATTTATTCATCAGGATGAAAACCAGATTTCTATCTTGCAGCAAACCTATAATCTCTCCACTAAAATTTATAACAGCATACTTCAATACATCACCTCCAACCAGCTGAAATCTTTTCTTATTGAAGTATGTAACCAAACTCAAAAGTTCTCCTACTTTGTGCTGAAACCACTTAATGGAGAACAACCATTTGTATAACTTTCTGTCATAAAAAGATGGAGATTACCTGGACTAGAATTGCAGAGGCTGCTCCCTTTTCTTTTGACTGGAAATAAAGCAGATCTAGAGCATCTTTCATAGCTCCATCAGGTTCTTTTCTCACAGAGTTGCCACCTCCTTGCAGAGGAAAATGTTTTACTTATTCTTGGATTTCATTCCAGCCACCACAAAGCTTCATCAGGATCTTCCAAGACTGTCTACTAGAATTGAAAATTTCTCATATTTTATTTCTAAGAATGCACTGATCAAATAGAAAACTCGGAGTTGCCACTCACACTCAGTGAGAATTTTATAACAATTTTTTGATTCAAACTCTATACAAAAAACCAGACTCTGGGATGATTTAGCAAAGCAGGGCTATGACTTACTTATACTGACTTAAACACTTTCGAGTCCCCAGTAGAGTCACCAATTTGTTAGGGATTTTTTTTGTATGAACCACAGTGCTTGAAATGTCTATTTGAACACTATGCTTTCAAATAGTGATTCAGGAACAAGAAAAGCCTAATTGCTAAGGACTGGATAAGGTCCTTCTTCATTTTTGAGCTCCACATATACTCAGGCATGTTTCACCTTTTATGATTGTTGTTTACACAGTATGTTATAGTGTGGACATTGATTTTCTATGTACCCTTGTTAAACCAACTTATAAATCACCTTGCAAATGACCAAGCATAACTAGATGCAAAATTTAGCCATACAAACTATGGTCTTGAATATAGAAAAAATCAGTGATATAAGGACTTTCATCCTTCTTCCTTTTGATGTAGGGGGGATAAACTAAGGGATTCACTCTCTAAGGAATCACCAAAATGAACATTGTCCTGCTGACAAGAGTCCTTACTGAATTTAGCTCATTGTTCTAAAAGCTAGATGAAATTGATTAATTTTTATATGACTAAATGGAGAAAACACTTGCTCAGAAAACTTTTGATCAGTGCCTATTCCTTGGGAAAAGAGTCAATGAAAAAATATGTCAACAATAAGAAACTAATGAAATACTGAAGGATGCCCTAGAAACTTCATACAATCCAGATTGAATGCCTTACAAACAATCTTCTCAACTCAATACTTCTTCATCAGATCTTCATTAGTGGGATGAATGTGGGATATTAGATCGTATGGTTTAAAGCCATTTTCAAATTTCAAGCTAAAACACTGTATATTGTCCATGCAAGTCAACTTCCAACCTTCAAAGGCCTACCAAGAGCCTCTGGGCTCTCATTCTTACCTTTGGAGTATGTGTTTTGGTATATAAATACCAAAAACTGATCATCACATAGCAAATGTGGGATATTGGAAATACTCTATTTCTCAATTTTCTGTGTTTTTCCTTAGTGCTGATCATCAATGGAGCTGTCTGAATGTGAAAGAATAGAACCAATGGCCTCCATGGACCAAGGCACCCCCTGCTATGCATTTACATTTGCAAACTCTTCTTTGAAACTTTCAAAAAACTTAAAAACACTCCTCCAAACAGTTATCGCAGACCCTACTGGAAAAGTTAATTTGCAATGTAATTTGGTTTCCATGTTCTAAAATCTGCAATTTTTACTTTTAAAACCTTCAAAACCAAATCACATATGCTATGTAGATTCATCTCTCCTTTGATGTGTTTACAGACTTCATTATGTCTGGTCTCTTCTCCTAGCGCAGGCTGCTGATTGCACTAGCTTGGAAGTTTCTTCACTAAACAAAAATTCCATTCACCATATAGCATGAGTTAATATTTGCAAATGCTACGCAAGTCCTGGTAGATGTTTTTATTTGCATGATTTCCTTTACTAAACCTGGCAGTGAACCACTATGCATTGTTATTGCATTGTTTTAATGTTGTAAAAACATAAACATTCACCATATAAATCAGCGCAGATCAGTATACAATATGATTGGCAAAGTGTAAAAATCTTCACAAGATTACTTGGTATAAACATCTGAAAAATACCCCAACTCTGCGCAAGGTCTTAGGCATTCCAAATAACATGAAATTCCTCCTAAAACTAGGTGCTAAATTCTTCTATACTTAAAATAGTTCCATTTTCCAAATTGGTGGTTTTTGCCTATAATGCGCAGGCTTTGTGTAGACTTCTTGGCATTTATTTTGAGCACAAACTTTCTGTTAAATGCTTCAATATATTCTCCTTTGTAAAATTGTGCAGCCAGTACATTTGAAATGTTTTAAACTATTTACCTTTATGTTAAACATGGGCCTCTTCATTTTCAAATTCAAATGCAGCATTCTGACATTTCAAATGTCTGTCCTCATATTGCATGGACATTTACTTGACTTTCAACCAATTTATATGCTCGTCAATATTTCCATTTTGTTTAATGTGGGCTCATCCATTTAGAATATAGAAGAAACCTAGGAAAATCCTTTGACATTGTAGTTGCAAGCGGTCCCAGATGAAAATGCAACTGACTTTAAATTGTAATCCTGACATGCGGGCCTTTCAGCAAAATTTTGAATAGAAACTATCTGGATGGATTGAATGGATTGTCATTTTGCATCACTTGAAAACACTCTTGTAGCTGATGCCTCTTATCCATCCTTTCACATTTTAGATTTTTACCATAAAGAACAAAATCGTGACCTTATAATCATTTTAGCCCTTAGGCAGTTTGATCACATTAATGGTAATTAGCCTCCGGAACTGGGCTCAAAAATTTACTAAAACAAGCAATCTGACCCTGACATTCGACAAAATGACTCATTCATGTATAATGACTATGCATGTGAAAGGACTCCCTCTGATTCATTCTCCAGCACAAGATATAGCAATGCAAACTTACCCCTTTTAAAACACTACATAAGTACAAATGCTGAATCACCACAAATCCTCTTTTAGATCAGTCATTACAAAATGAGTAAATCATATTCTGAAACCTTGCCATCAAGTTAGATAGTACATTCATATGTAATGAAGATGGTCCCATAATTGGATCCTGAAAACATCTTTCAGACAGCAAGTTATCACTCCTACAAAATGGCCATTTTGCAAACTTAACTCTTTTCCACACTACAAACTGAACAAACTGCCCTCTGAAAATGAATTCATAGGGTCATCAAAAAGATCTTTCAGAAACTCAACCTCTGGAGCCTGATTGAATGTCATATGTGGAACATAAATCCTCAGTTTCTTTGTTCTAAAAACAAACTTTTGAACTGATACCAATCTACAAAAATAGCACCTTAACACTTCCTGAACCAAAACACAATAAATATGCAGAAATCGGGTTCGGAATCGGCAAAGAAAAGTGATCTACCGGATTGGTCAAAGTTTGGGAATCTGCAGATGAGTTCATTCCTTAGTCTAAAATGTAGATCAACTTTAATTATACTTGACCTCAAACCGGGTGTAAACAGGGAAACCACAAAGTATGCCATTTGATTCTGAAATTAGTATTTTCAGTGAAACTTCAATAAATTGGAAACGGGAAGGCTCTAGCAAAGTGGATAACTGGATTGGTAGGAGTCTGTAAATCTTCAGGTAGGTACACTCCTATGTTTTCAATACAAGGGACAAGCTAATTATCCAAAATGTTCACCCGGGTACTTATTTTCAAAAGCTCAAAGTGGGTCACTTAGCAATTCTACACTTGAAAACACAGGAAATCAGAATTAATCACTATCGGAATGGTTCTAAAAAAATTGTCATTTGATTTCATAAAGATCTGCAGACTGGCAATATTGGAGTGTGTGACCACTGGAACATAGTACAAATGGAATTTTCTCAATTGGGTGAATTGGTCAAAAGTTGTAACATGTCAAAAGGGGCTATTCAGATTTCTGATCAATTGCACAATGCATGACAACAGTAAACTGCCAACTTTGAGGGATTTGAAATCTAGTCAGAACATATCAAAATGACTTGGGGTTTGAAACATAGGTTCTTTGATACACATACTTAACATCCCCAAAGTGGCAGCTCATGACACATTTCTGGGTGCAAGATATTCAAAAGCAAACTAGGCTCCGTACAGCAAAATGACACTTCAGCAACATGCAGAATTAGGTGACCCCCTCATAATGACTACTCCCTAAACATGTCAGAACTGAAATTCAGGAGCTGGAACCCACTGCATATATCAAATTCAAGGAATTTAAGCCTTTTCCCAATGTGTACCTCATGAAAATCATCTGGGTACCCTTTTTAAGCATTCTAACTGAGCCTTCTCACACAAAATTTCAAGGGTATTCACTTTGCTTTTCTGAAAATTCTAACATGGTCACTCCAAATTTGTTCCAAATTTAGGAGTACCAACAGTACCTCAATATATAGAAGACTTTTAAGTCTTTCTTTGATAGGAGACTTGATGCTTCAATGGTAAAACTAAAACAAAATGACTTGTTTCTAATGCAACTTGAATTGCATATTTTCAGACCTATTTAAGTACATTACCTCTCTGATCAATATATCAATTCAATTCTTTGTGCTCCACACTTTCTTCTCTTTGATGTTGTGCTCACTATTTACCGGTGTCTGCAGAATTCCTTAGCTCTTCCTTCAGCTTGATTGATCAGTACTGCATGAAGTTATTCTTCATCAGTTTCTCTTTAGCATCCTCTTTCTATTCACTCCCCTTTTATGTGATATAGAAATGATTTATGCTTGTCTCGTATATAGACATGATATTCACTATTTCTTGATTCTTGATTCTTGGCATGAAAAACAATCCAGCCAATCTGATTTAAAGCATAACTCCTGATTTATCTCATAGTTATCTTCTTGCCAACTGTACAAATCTTCTTTAAATCAATCACTTAACTCTAGTCGAATAAAAAAAAGAAAAAAACTAGTTAAGTCTATCTTTAACTCTTTCCAACTAGATATTTTGTTATTTTCTAAACTCTTTATTTTGTCAGTCAACTCTTTAGTTAGTCATCGGTTACAGCTGACAGTTCCGTTGGCATAACTTCAGTTATCTTTGGGATCTCCATCCGTCAACCATCATTGGATTTTTACTTGTCAAGAAACTCTATTTTCAGCTCATCGAGCAACCTATGGTTTTCTTCATCGGGCAACATTGTCTTCAGCTCGTTGAGTATCACTGTGACTTTTCTTCTTTTGCTTTACTGATGGTGTGCACTTCGTCGGTGTTGTCTGTCACTTATTGAATACTTGACTTTTATGCATTGCTAAAAGCATAACCTTTGTTCCATTGGTTCTCTGAAGTCTTTGGCATTATGTACATGACTGTACAAATGATATCAAGTTGACATCAATGACAATACAAACCATTAACTGATTTAATGCCTTGCATTATCTTCAACTTAACATTATCAAACATTCAATCAGTTACATGTCATCAAGATTATCTTTAGGAATCAGAGAGAGAGAGAGAGAGAGAGAGAGAGAGAGAGAGAGTATCTCATTATCAAAAAAGATTATATCATTATCCATGGTGAGAAGTTCCTAGGAATTTAAAGGGAGAGTTAATCAATATCCAAAGGGATAGATTGATTACAGATGAAATATCCATCTAAGGGAGAGAAGTAATAGAAGGAAGAGAATATATACTAAGGGAGAGATTATTGTCAAAAGAAAAAGAGATGATCAAGGAGAGGAACAATCAAGGTAGAGCACATATCAGAAACAAAGATCAAAATCTGATACATCTATCTAGTAAAGGGATTGAAGATTAAAGAATACACTCTGCAAGAAACAAATATAAGCTATTTGAGATTATCGAGAGTTAGACATTTGTATTAGTTATAATGGGAGAAATTGATGAGCTTCAACTATTATATTTCATATTGTATTATTATTAATATAGTGTGATAATGTACTGTGTTTCCATAAATGCCAAAGGGAGAGATTGATGACATATAACTGATTGAATGTTTTGAGATGTTAAGTTGATCACCGAAATGTAGAAAGATAATGCAAGACATTAAATTAGTTAATGGATTTAATTGTCATTGATGTCAACTTGATATAATCTAATTAGTTATATTCAAAGTATCAAAGACTTTAGAGAACCAGAGAAATAAAGATTATGCTTTCAGCAATGCATAAAAGAAAAGCATTCACTAAGTGACAACAAACACTGATGGTTAGTGGAACCTAATGGACAGAGAAGACTGAAAGAAAAGTCACAATGATTCCCAAGCAAGAAAACTGAAAAACATTACTAACGAGAAGAATTACAAGCATGACCGATGAGAATAACTTCACAGTGATGCCTGATGGACAAACAACCCCAACGGATAGACAACACTGACAGAGATGCCCAAGGAGAACTGAAGTGTTGACTGAAGCTATCAAAGAGTTAAAACACCAAAATTAACTGAAGTTCAGAAATGAAAAAATACTTACCTGGCAGAGCTAAAGATAGACTTAACTCGTTGTTATCATTGTTTTCATTGACAAGATAAAGCCAGAGATAAGAAAAGGATTTAAATCTATTTTATCCAGTTGGCAAGAATATTTCTACGAGATAAAATAGGAGTTAAGCTTTAAAGAAAGATTGGCTAAGATTGCAGATCATGCAAAGAACAATAAAATCAAGAAGTGAGAAACAATGATATTATGTCTATAAAGAGATAATATAATTCATTATGAATTAGGGGAGTAAATAGAAAGAGGATGCTAGAGAGAAACTAATGAAGAACAACTTCATACATTCCTGATCAATCAAGCTGAGGAAAGAGTTAAATATTTCTACGGACATCAAGCAATAGAGAAGTATAGCATCACCAAGAGGAAAGAAGTAGAGAAAAGGTATTGAAAAGATACATTGATCAGAAAGATATAATGAGCTTACAATAGATCTGAAAATCTCCAAGTCTAAGTTGTATATCTGAATAGATCATTTACTATTTCAGTTTAACCATTGATTCAGAGAGTCTCTTAACTGAGCAGGATTTAAGGATCCTTTTTATATTGAGATACATCCCAAGGAGTATTAAAAATTTTGATCATGAAGATAACATGAGATGCCAGATACCATTTGATAAACTACATTGGGTTTTGTCATAGAAGGTACCATAGAGATACCCGATATCAAGTGACAAACTATTCTATTAAATCCTCTAACAAGGTCACACCTAAAAATGTGTTTCTAACCTTTAACAGTGTTGGCTCTTCATTGAGCTCACTTTAGAAGAGTGAAAATTTTGGGTTTCTGGTCCCAAGTGGTTTTTCCCTTAAAAGGGTTTCCACATTAAAAATCCATTTGTCAATGTGTTTGTGAGTCATTAATTTAGTGTTTTGCATTAGACATAACTAAATCTGGATTGATTGGTATACACTAAGTAATTTACTATTTTTTTGGTAAATGAAAGTCTGATAATTAGTAAACAATAAGAATAAGGTTTAAGAGTGAACTCTGAGCTACAATTATTTGTTAATATTGTTTGAAGGCATACATCTTGTAGGACTGAAGATAACTAGAGGCTTAATATTGTGATACTAAGTTTTTGGGTTGAGTTATTGGAATATTTTTGAGGCCACTGATTCACCCCCCCCCCCCTCTCAGTTATTCTAACACCAAACTTTATTCCATTGCAAATAAGATGGAAGGTTCCTTAACTACTTATCTCCACTAGTTTAGGTGTGGTCTTGCTTCCAACCTTCATGGTTTAGTAATCTATCTCCTCAAACTTTGCCAAATAAGGCCTCAAACCAGTTTACATTTCAGGTATCATTTTCAGAGTACTCAGGGATTTTGAAGGTTTCCTAGTCTCAATATGTCTGTACACCTCTTTTCTATCATTAGGCCTATTTCTAAGGTTATTAGCTTTGTCTTATTGCAATGGAAAATTTGATTTAAAGACACCTCAAATGACTTCACCACTTCTTATCCACTATCACCCTGACTCTCTGGTCATTTTTCTTCAGTTCTATGGATTTGGTTTGAGTTTTCCAATCCATAAATCCCTCAATCTTTGTTCTGCAAAAGGTCAAGTCACCTAGTCGGGTACACTAAGTCTCTCCTAGGGCTTGATACTAGAAATAAATAACCTGCATATTTTGGTGCAATACTCCATATTTACAATGTATATACATTTCCCTCGTATATTCCATATGGTCGTATAGAACCCATTGGTGGAATTCAAGCTAGAGCCATTTTAAGACTCAACTCTTTATAGACCAGTGAACTAGTTACAGAGGAAAGTTTTTAATTAATGCCAATAAAAAATTAAAAAAACCTATGTTTGAACAAAAAATGAAATATATACAAATAAATAACTAAATGTGGAAATAACTTGCTCAAATCCATGAACACTTGGATGATCTAGTTCAAATTCACTGACAACAAGATTTCAGAGAAAAACCAGTTAATTAAACTTGCAAACTGAATATACAGAAGATGCCAACCTTTTTCACAAATATAAATTGGTCTTAAATAAGTTCAACCTTGGAGCCACAACTTACCAAACTAACCCTCAACCACTTCGTTCCATTCTTGAACAATATGGCTGGTGTTGTCATGACAACTTTGAAAAGTTGCAAAGTTGTCATTGGAAACTTTTACAACTTTTATTGTCAACTCCATCTAGATCACTATAAAGAGTGTAAATTGATCCCAAAAGTATATATAAACTCATTTGACCTTTTTCTACTTCATTTCCACATCTTTGAAGGTCAACTTGACCTTTGACAAAGTAGATACAATGCTAACAACTTTTGACAAAGAAGACAAAACTAAGACAAGTCCTAGGTAGACATTAGCAAACTCTTGCCCAGACACCCTAAGGACTTTCTAAGACACCCTCACACATTTGGGACTCATTCTAAGTCCTTATTGAATAGTTACTTGGCCAAAGTCACCTACAAGAAAAAAATTTCATAGGGTAGGCCAATGACCCTACGTGGTCCTACACCAATTATCAATGACATCAAAGATGCAGAAGTAAAATTTACTTCAATGGTGATCAATTAAAAATTCTATTAGTCGATCTGATTGAACAATGTGGTCGATGGAGGCATACATGCATCCTATCGAATGATTAAGATAAAAGATAAATACTACCTGTTTAAGGTTCTGAGAAGATAGTTCTTTGTGAACATGGAAATAATAAAGAAAGACACGAAGAAAACATTAAAGTATGGCTCACTACTGGTGTGTATATTCTTCTATTTGAAAAATTATTTTCCTAGAATTGGTCTGATTCAATGGTCTATCGATAGACCCGTAGTAGTGCAAATCAAATAATGCATAAGAATATTAGTAAATAAATTCAACAATGCTATGTGGGGTTATTTTAAGGATTTTCATAAATGAATGCATGAGAGGGAACATATCCCAACTAGTATCGTAGAGAAAAAATAATGATGTATGTTTTGTTAAGGATACTGATACATGTTTGTTGCCCTGTGGTTCAACTAAGAAATTCTTAGGCTTTATCGATGGGTTATGAAGTTGATGGTTATATTGTGATAGTTCATGTTGATGAGTTATTATCCAAACCAATTAATGTCACTACACCTAGATTTGGAAGTTATCAAGAGACCTATTTGAAAATTCATTAATAATTCAAGACACCTGTGATAGAGTGAAGAGTAAGGAAAAAGGTTTTTGACTTAGCTAAACAAAGTGGTATTACAAAGGAGATGATGAGTGAGATCATGAAGAAATTTGGAACTGGACAGGAAGGAACTTATGTTGTTTCTACAAAAAAAGTTGATGTAGAGGTTGTAACTCCTACAACCGGTAAGGCTACAGGTACAAAAAATAGGAGTTCCACATTGAAAGCAAAGGAGAAGGAAGTAGAAAAGATGCCTGAGACAGTGCAAAGGACCCATAAGAGGATGAAATGTATGATTCAATGATACAAAGAATCAAAGATAAAAAAATAAAAAGCAATAGGAAGCCTACTACTAAAGAAGATGAACCTAAAATAGATTTAGATCAAGATCAAGAAAAATTGAAGGCTAGTGGAAAGAAGTCTAAAGTGGTTGGTATGACAATTAAGAAGTAAGTTAATGCTAAAAATTTCATAATTTTGACATCATAAATTATTTCAGAAGGTATTAGAGAGTAAGGTGGTGTAACTGATAGAAACCGGTGTTATGAGAACTTTGATGATGTAGATAAAATGAAGATTGAAGAAGATTTTGTTTATAGTTTGTAGAAGTTTTGTAGAGGATTGAGTGAGTTACATAAGACTATAAGTATTTCATTATACAAGAAGATTGAGTTGAGATGGAGAGATGCTCTGAGGAAAGATAGAGAAATGATGGAGAAAGCCATAATCTTATTAAAGCCTAAATTATCTATCCAAGATGTAAAGCTTAGTTGAGAAAATGAGGCCTAGATTCAAAATAAGAACTAGAGTATGCAAGATACTTATCGTTGAATCTCAGGTAGTACATGATGAGATAGTTGTAATCATGAAGGATAAATTGAAAGAACACAAACAAAAAGAAACTACTAAAGAGGAGGTAACTATAGAAGAGCTTGGTTCTACTGAACAAATAATTGATGAAATTATAGATGTACCACAATAAGATCCTATTTTTGGTATGGCAAATGTGCAAGATAAAGATGAAGGACATAAGGATAATATTTTAGACGTAGTGATGCCTACTTATACTACTATATTTGGACAAACTAATGATACAGAAAGGAAATATGAAACTCATATAGAAGCATAATTAGTGAAAAGAAAATTAAAAATTGGTGAGAGTTCAAGTTCTAAGTTAAATAGAAAATCTATTGAAGTACCTAAGGAAAGAACTGAGGATGATCTTAAATATGAAGATGTTGAGGTCATTCAAAGACCTATTGATATTTATAAAATGACCCCTAGTGAACTAATGAGAATTTTAGACATACTTATGCTGAAAGGAAAAAAAAAAAGACCAATTAAGAACTGAGAAGAGACAAGCTCAAGTATTAGAGACAACTATAGATATTTTATCTAATCTTGTACCTGAAGTTGTTGTTGATCCCAATGCTCCTAAAATTGAGCAAATGGATATTTTGGTTAGTTCTATTACGGAACAAGTTTTATGTTTGGAAGATGCAGCTATGAATAGAACTAAGGTGGAGTATGAGAAGAAGAGGACTGATAAATTGATGGAAACCATTGCATTAGAAAGAAGAAAAATTATAGTTAAATTCTCTAAGGTAAAGGAAAATTTGAAGGATATTGGTAAATTATTAGCTAAGGTATCTTATTTTTCAATGTTTACTCAAGATTTGGAGCTTAAGAGGAATGAAGCTCAGCAGGAGCTTAAATCTTTGATTTCTACTTTTGATCCTATTCTAAGCCCAGTTGTAGCCTATGGATCAAAAGTAAAGGTGATAAATGACAAGTTTAAAACATTGCAAGGAGATCAAGACAAGAGGATAGAAATATTTATGGAGTTGCAGAGTTATTTAATTCCTACACTTAATGTTATGCAACTGACTGTTCAAGAAGAAAAGGTAACTCTTGCATTACCTGATATGAGTATTGTTGAAGCCATGGAAGAGTTAGCATCTATTTTTCATGAAAAACTTGATGGTATTATAAATTTGAAAAAATCATGGGAGAATTCATTAGATACTCCAAAAGAGAATTTTTGTGATATTTTTGCAAGACTATGATTGGTAAGCTTTTCTTTTTGAAGCTAAAGTTTTGCACCTTTGTCATTTTTGTCAAAGGGGGGTAATCTATAGAAGTTCAGTGAAAGGGGGAGTAATGTTTAATCTATATATGTTTGGTGTTACTCCATATGAGTTTGAAGGTTGTCATTAGTATTCAAATTGATAGTCAGTAACTGAGTCAAAGACAGACTAATCGGTATTAATCGTCGAGTGTAGAGTTAAACAAGTGCACTGATCACTGAGCAATAGAATTACTGAGCACTAAGAAGTATACACCAAGCACCAAGAGACATTATTGATGATGCAGGAGCATCCTGGGTGTAAGGGCAATCTTGCATCACCCAAAAATATTTATGTTTTCTTTTCAATAAGGGCTACCTTATGCAGAGCTGCTATTTATGGAAACTTGCTATTTTTAGTAAGTTG
>MU228126.1:1014894-1044190 GCA_018584345.1 Thuja plicata | reverse complement strand
CCTACAGAATATTGTAAGGGAAATGCCCATGTGGCTTTGCATATTGTAATTTTGAAAGTTTGTAATTCCGCATTTGTGGAGATAATAAGAAGTCCATTTTCTGTTCTTGCAAATTGTTGTTGCTTCTCTGTTTCTGTTATGTGTTTATGGTATTAAGGGGAGCGCCCTTTATCAATTGATCGAGTAAACTATTAGTTATATAAAAAAATTTAATGGCACATCACTATAGGTAACAACTTTTTTCCAAGCTAGAAAATGATTTACAATGATCGAGGAGGACATTAATTACAAATTCAATTATTAATTGTTTATATCTCCTATGTATAGATGATCAAGGTAAATTTTGTACACCATTGATCTTAGGTTTACTAAGATATTATAAAACCCTAATTAGGTTAAGAGGTTTGATATATGTAAGGATAAGATGTCATTTTGTAATGTATGATGATCAAATTATGATCAAGTAGCTACTGCACTAAGGACATCAGAAGATCAGACAAGGGTTTTAGCACAAGGACTTCATTGAAACATTCAATTTTTAGAATAGAGACAAGGATACTGAGTAGTACAGAAGGTATTATCATTCACACCATGGTGATAAATTTATTGTACTTAAAGGATCTGACTTAACCGTCTTTGCCTAAATATCCTAACAGAGTGCACACATACATTATGTTGAAAAATCCTCACATGAGGTAGATCTATTCAATCTTATTGTTACTCCTAACATGGTAAGGTCAGCAAAAGTGATCAATCTTTGTAAGCTCTAACATGATACTTTATTACTATAGTAGTGAAGCTTTGTGGGTCTCATCCCCACCGCAATTTTTACCTTCTAACAATGGTTTTCTATGATACCAAAATACATGTGTTATGTGTACTTAAGTTTCATGAGTGTTTTATTGGTCTGATTACATGCATTTACATTTTAGCAATGACATTACATGTATGGTGAGAGAAATCTACACAGTCGATTATTACAGTTTATGATTACAAAGATTTTTTTGAAAAGTTTTTAAGGGTACTAATTCTCCCCTCCCCTCTTTGTTACACACCTTTATATTATTCCAACAATTGATATCAAAGATATTTCTCTTATTTTTGGAGTTTAATCATTGAAGAGAAAAGATCTTCCAATGGAGAGGTATACTCTTGATAAAACTATTGAGAATCAGAAGTTGTAGTTGCATATCTACATCAAAAAATTCAAAGAAGGTAAGGAGAAACTAAAGGAGATGTTGGTTAAGAGTAGAGATATGGCATGTTGCTGTCATGAGACTAATTATCACAAAGAAGAGATTCATGACCCATTTGATACATTTGGATATGAATCTAGTAGTATATATGATGCATCTAAAGGAATCATATCAAAGCTATCTAAAATAAATCAACAACTTACTAAACAAGTGAAAGGAATACAGATCGGTCAAGATACAAAAATATTAGAGTGGTTGAAGTCTTTACCAATGCCAAGAGAGATGAAAAAGATATAAACATGGCTATTGATGATAGAAGACAAGTGAATGAAAAGCTACAAGAAAAATTATCTGAGATAATAATACTTACCGAACATTACTTTGAGATCACGAATCAGATGGTTGTTATAAGTCATGAGTCCAACTAAGTGAATATTTAACTTGCTAGAAAATTAGAAGATATTGTTGAATTGAAAGAAGAGAATGAAAAAATGAGAAATGAAGTGAATATTCTACAACAACATAATGAGGTGATTAAGAGATCTGAAGAAAGTACCAAGTGGATGGATGAATTTCTTGACAATCAAAGGAGACTTAACAACAATACCGATTTAGGGTATACCGAGCATAGAGAATCATAAAATTAAGCTAAATAAAGAAATGTCTAGACAAATGTGAAGCCTAACAATCCCTCAGGCCATCATTGTGGAAAACCTGGCCACACAAAACATTTGCAGAAGCAAAACAAAAGGTATTTCTAGAAACTCTACTAAATTTAATGGAAATCGCTATAACTGTAGCAAGCATGGACATCAAGCACATGAATGTAGATCTAAGTTGAATAAACCACAAAATAAATCCTACATGGAAAAATATTGTTGCACTTGCAACATGCATGGTCACACATCACAAGCATGCAGGACTAAGATGAAGAAAATATGGAAACCAAAAGGACAAGAAAAGGCATATCAACCGAGAAGACAAGGTAATGCATATTCTTAGGATTAAAACACTTGGGCTAGTTGCACAAAATGTGGTAGGTGTGGACATATTGTAGCTAACTGTATGAGACAATGGAAAACTAAATCTAGAAATTGGTCAAACTCTAGAATGGCATGCACACACTGTCAGAAGGTTGGTCACTTAAGTAAATATTACAGAAACTTAGTAACAGATACAAGTACTAATGGAAATGGAGACACAATCAAGGAAATCATGAGGAAAAGAAATCTAATGTGAAGGAGAGCATCAAATGAAAAAGTTGGGCCAAGCACAACAGTCAGTGACACCTTATCCAATGGATTAGGTGATTCCACCACCTCCACCTAAGCAATATAAGCAGGTATGGAACTATGTTTTGTAAAGCTATATCTAACATTAGTTCATTATATTCATTGTACAAATGCCAAACTAGCATGAATTAAGATGCACTATGGTATTATATTTTTTATAACTTTGATGTAGTCAAGTCAGTTGATCTATATCGAGTAAGAAATTTCAGTCGGTGAACATGTGAGAGACAACCAGGTTGCTAAGTCAACCAAGCATCTGTTGTACTCACCAAGCTGAGGGATCTTTAGTATCAACCAACTGATTTGTTTGTCAATCGAGTGATTGGTGACAAGCATTTATTGAACTGACTAAATTATTTTTGTATAAATTTGAGGGAAGTGAACTCATTTGTTCACACAATGATCAAAGAGCAGAGCAGAGAGATTATGAGCAAATTCATAGCAAAGCATTTCAAATAATTTCACAGAGATCCAAATCATATTCAAGTAGTTGAAGGTCATATCAAGTAGCCACTTTCACTTACCGAGATGTCTATGATTTTCATTGGAAGTGCTAATTTGAAAAAACTCAACGCCATCTTCTTCTCAAACCATGAAAGGAAAGAATGACAAAAGAAAGAAGGTAATTTTGATCAAGAATTCAACCTGCACTTAACCTAACTACAAATTTCATCCAGAGGTTGCTGCACAACCCAACGATAAAGGCGCATTCTCTACAATACTCCCTAGGGTTCTACTAGTTCATGATGTAGGAGCATACATACATTTCAAGATCAGTGAAATAGGCAAGTTTGAGCTCATATAGACATATGAAGATCTTATCTCTAATGAGAAACTGAAGGACGATCACAAGAATATGGAAGTCAAAGGGTTAACCAATTCACTACATTTCCTAAGAAATTAAAGACAGAGTGGATACACATTGTACTAAGTCGAGTACATGATGAAAAACTTTGGCTAGATGAACTGAAGAAGATTAGTAAAGATGTTATACATGTAGTAACTGGGTATCCAACAAAACAAAATCCCTAAGGCACCCACCTAGATAAAAAATTGAGAAGATAACAGGAGCCAAGTGGGATGGTAGAGGTCTAAGGCTCAACACCATCATCGATCCTGAATTAAGATTTGGTGCATATGTTATTGCATACAAAATATTTCAATCCAGTAGACCTAAAAATGACGCATGTGAAGCACTCGACATTATGCATAAAATTGTGAAGAAGGGTTTGCAACTTGACCTAGTCAAGCTATTTCAAAGATAACTGGAGGAAATCATGAGGACAATCAAATCAACAAGATCAAATACAAGTAATTTTGGTTCTCTACTGATGTGTACATTTTTCTATATGAAAAACTTCTTTCCCTCCATCAGTAAAGTAACTTGGAAGACCAACTGACCAATAACTATGCAAGTCGGTGAACTCATTAAGATTCTAGGAGCAAATTTTTTACCCATTATGAATGATTATTTTCTGAAGTTCAAAGAGAGAATGGAGAAAAGAACAAGAATACCAATCCAGTTGGTATAGAAGTATAAAGAGGATGTATGTTTTGTGGTAGACACTAATACAACTCTCATCAAAGCAGTACAACCTAGGACAACATGGCTACCTCCTATGGACCATGAACTTGACATAGATTTAGCTTCTCGGTCTATTGAGAAATTACTCAATGAACTTATTGACAAATCTACCATGAGATATGGCACATATAATGAAGCTAAAACAAGAATAAGGATTGGAATTCAAGTAGAAAATATGGGAAGAAAGAAGACCAATATTGTCAAGACATTGAAAAGGAAATTTTCTATCACTAATGAAGAACTTGAAAGATTAGTTGATGACACTAAGGAGAAGACTACAATTTATGAAGGAGAAGATCAAGATGCTGAGTGTAGAGAATCAGATAAATCCATACATGAAATATATAATTATCAGATGAGGAAGTATAAGGATACCACCGAGACCCCAACAATGAGACAAAGAAGGAAAAGGTATATGAGAAATAAAGATGACAAGGATGAATGTGATAATAACATTGATCAATTCAAGGTTGTAAAGAATAAAGTGCCATAGACTATTGATGAAATAGAAGAAGTAATAAGGTCAACCAAAAGGTTAAGACATCCAAAGATACACACTTATGAAAACTTGACAACCGAGAATCAAGATAAATTGGAAGAAGCTAACATAGGTATGATGATTAATTTTAGAAAAGTTCCTATAGAATTTGATACATATACACCACAAGAACTATATGACAAAGTATCAGCTAGATGGACTTATGCATTAACAAAAAAAAAAAAATACGAGAGAGGAAACACTCACTACACTTAAGGCTAAATACACATTTGGACAGATTGATGACATAATGAAATAGTATGCAAAACAATTTCCAAAGCAATCAAGAGCATTCAGTCTACTTCAAGGGAAATTGAAAGATGTTGATGAAGAGAGCACTATGATTTGGAAAAATCTATTGAGTCCAACTGACCCCACAGAGGACATTGCATCCACATACAATACTGAGGGTCATCGAATGAGTACCAAGACAACTAATGTTGAAAATGCAATTGTTGAAAATATCTTGGACGATATTCCTCAGCTTTTGACTAATCTTGGTCATGCAGATATTATAATAGATGATATTACTGAAGGTGACCCAAATGAAAAAGCAAAGGAAGATGAAGTAATAAATGGAGCTACCAAGAACCTATAAGCAAGTGATGAAATCGAGGTAGCCCGAGCAATGATACTAGGTAATCTTCCTATACTGGTCCACGCAATCGATATTGTGAGTAAAGCACAAAAAAAGACACCCAAGTAGGTAATAGATACACATGAAGACAAGGGTGATGGAACTGGTAAAGAGACCAAGCATAGTGGAGATACTTCACAAGGTGATGCACCCAAAGAAACTACTGATGTGACAAAAAAGGGAGAAGGAAATATAGAGACAACGGTAGACACTTCTACCACTGACACCAGGTCAACTACCATGCCACCCACACAAGTCATCACGTACACTATCTCCTACCTCAAGTGTAAAAGGGAAGAAGAAGAAAAAGAAAAAAGGGAGAAAAGATCCAGTCACACTTGATGAAAACATTGACATCCTTGAATGTGACTCGAGGATACTTGATCCAAAAATAGTTAGAAAATATGGTGAACTATGCACCCAAAAATCAGCTCAAGACAATCTAAGGTTACAACACAAGAATGTATAGGTACTAGAAGTAGCTAAGGAGATCTTACTACAATTTTTTCACAATGTGAACATAAATAAATCAGCCCCAATCATTAATCCACTTGCACTGCTCACCGAGGTAATAAATGGTTCAGATATTGATGTCGAGCAGAAGTTAGAAGCAAGAGTAGAAAATAAGACTCAGTACAAGGTTACTAAAAAGATTAGCCAAGCAGTGGTAGTTAATAAGGTAACACTCTTAGAATTTGTAATAGCATTGGAAACTGTTATATTCAAGCACTTACGAATCTGCAGAATTTATGCACACTAGATAACTTAACTACCGAGCTTAGTGAAAAGTTAAATAAATTAGATGATGATTTAAAAGATAGTGCAAATCGTCTCACACATGAGAAACATAAATTTCAAATGCATTATTCTAAGGTTATTCATACACAGCAGTTGAGACTTTAATTGAATAAGGAAGAGAAGAAGATAAGAGATCAGGTAATTGAGCTTTAGGCCGTGTTACTACCGCATTTAGCATTGATGCAGAAGCATTTGACATAGGAAAAATCTTTGATTGCCACCCTAGAACTATCAGTCACTCAAAGCATTTATGAGATGCATGCTCAAATGAACTTGGAACAACTAACCCTTGAGCACTTAAAAGAGGAATTGGAAAAACTCATGGAAAATCTTTAGAAGACCCGTACCAACATTTTTGACAAGTTGTGAGTTTTTTTTTCATTAATTTCAAAAAAGGGGGAAACATATGTATAGTATATCTATGCATACTAAGAGCATGTAAAAAGGGGGATTCACTCTATCTAATACATATCTAAGTTTTTGATACTAATATAAAAGGGGTAGAATGTTACTCCATATGAGTTTGAAGGTTGTCATTAGTATTCAAATTTCTAGCTGGTAACAGTGTCAAAGACAGACTAGTTAGTATTGATCACCAAGTGTAGAGTTAACTGAGTGCAGAGATCACCAAGCAACAAACTTACCAAGCACTAGGTAGTATACACTGAGCACCGAGATACAACGAACACCGAGAGACAATATTTATCAAGTAAATGAGTAGTTACATTAAAGTTTGTAATGACACATCAATATAGGTTACAAATGTTTGCCGAGTTGGAAAACAATTTACAATGATTGAGCAGGATATTAATTACGGATCTAATCATTAATTTTTTATATCTTATATGTATAGATGATCAAGGTAAATTTTGTACACCGTTGATCTTAGGTTTTCTAAGATATTGTAAAACCCTAATTAGGTGAAGAGGTTTGATATATGTAAGGATAAGATGTCAATTTTTAATGTATGATGATTGAATTATGATCAAGTAGCCACCACACTAAGGACATCAGAAGATCTGACAAGGGTTTTAGCACAAGGACTTCATTGAAGCATTCAGTTTTTAGAATAGAGACAAGGCCACCAAGCAGTACAAAAGTTATTATACATCACAGCAAGGTGATAAATTTATTGTACTTAAAGGATATATTATCCACAATATTTAGATTTTATTTTTTCAGATCACAAATATTGTTACTCTCTAACTATTGTAAAAAATCCAAAATCTCCTAACAGAGTAGACTTAACTGTCTTTGCCTAAATCTCCTAATAGAGTGCATACATATATTGTGTTGTGAAATCCTCACACAAGGTAGATATAATTGATCTTATTGTTACTCCTAATAGGGTAAGGTCACCAGAAGTGATCAATATTTGTTATCTCTAATAGGCTCCTTTATTACTACAATAGTGAATCTTTGTGGGTCTCATTCCCACCGTAGTTTTTACCTTCTAACAAGGGTTTTCTGGGATACCAAAATACATGTGTTATGTGTACTTAAGTTTCATGAATTTTTTATTGGTTTGATTACATGAATTTATGTTTCATCAATGACATTACATGTATGGTGAAAGCAATCTACAAAATTGGTTCTTACAATTTATGATTACAAAGATTTCTTTGAAAAAATTTTAAGGGTACTCATTCACCCCTCCCCTCTCAATTACACACCTTTCTATTATTCCAATAGTTTCTTATATGTTTGTCCATTAATTCCAAAGGGGGAGATTGTTGGCATTGTGTTGAGATTGGTGGAATTATGATGAATTTTGGTAGAAATTGATGAATTTAAGTTAGTCATTGCTGGCAACTTACTTATTCAATTAACTTTGGTAAATAGGTTTCCCTAACCGATTGCCAAGATGAATAGATGAGCAAGAATATAATAAGTGTTTTGATCAGTGAGCAGGAAGACAATAACAGTTTTGAGTTTTGAGTACTGCTCGAGTTGGTGAGAATATGTGGAGATGCGATCATAACAAGAATCTTTTTATGATCATAGGGGTACAGATTTATGACCACAAAAGTTAAATCAATAGTATGTGAAATTTAGTTTTTTTGTTAAAGTTCTATGTGAGCCGGTTGAGTTACCAATTGATACATGTTGATCAAATGGTTAAGATGGTTAACTTAATGATAATATTTTCTATTAAATGTTGGTATTACATTTTTGGGTTGACATGTGAAGATTTATTGATGCAAAAGTTTCTTGAAGTAAGTCAATTGAGGGATGATTTTTGGATTTTTTTTTAATTTTTTAAACAACTTAAAAACATATATATAAAGGGAAGCTAAATCATAAATTTAGAGTTATTTATCGTGTTTTGGTGGTTGTGATCAGAGATAGAGATGTTGGAAATGAGTTGAGTAACTAAGAGGGGAAGGGTGAATTAGTTAATACAAAAACAAATCCAAGTCCCTTAGATGTCCTAAACAAATCATTCATTGTTGCTCGGTTAACATAGATATTTCACTGTCACTTGGTTAACATAGCAAATCTTAAGATATTAACTGTGATTATCTTTAGTAATTAATTGCAGAAACATAAACCATAAAGAAAATGAAATGTACACAAATAACACCAATATTTAACATGGAAACCCAACATGGGAAAAACCACCAATAGTAACTAGTCATTGTTTTTTACTCTTCTGAAGTAAGCCCTGTTAGGAGCCGACCCTATTAAAGGTTACAATAACACACTATTAGGTGTCACCTAGTTAGAGGATTTAATCAACCTGTAAGGAGTGGCCTTGTGAGAGGTCTTCAAACACTTCAATGTAGAAATTTCACCTTCTTAGAGGATTTAGAAAAGACTGTTAAGTCTACTCTGTTAAGATATTTTTATCACTGCTAAAATTGTTAAAGAGTAACAATGGATTGACCTATTTTGATAATAAACTACCTTTGCTAATTTAGATATCTGTTCTAGATTAAGTACTTGATCCTCACTAATCATATATTTGGTTGTATTCCTCTATATTGTATTCTCAATCAGAATCCCATCTGATTTCACCTTCACTCTTGATATCACACTTCACTTCTCTCTCACAATTCAATCCAAACTTGACCTTACATATATATTATGTTAAGCCTTGTCAAGTTAGCCTTTATATCCTTCCAAATAAGTAATAAAACTCATTTTTGAAGGCTGCATAAAACTAATTATCCATAAAATATAATCCATTTTTAGTCGGCTGACACTAATTGTTTTTCTCAGTCAATACTAAAATCCTTCAACGCCCGACCAACACTGTAATGCTCGAGTGAACTTGGTTAGAAGTAAAAAACACTTTGGTGATCTTCAATTCTCAAGAGAGCTCGACAGACATTGACTATGCTTGGATAGGATTAGACATTTGTGTAAACATCACTATACTTGTGTAAACATCAATGACAATACACAATTGAATAATTGTCATCAACAATCTCCCTCCTTGGCATTGTTGGCAAGACAACATGTCATAATACAAGTAATTATAGAGTAGTAGACATAAGAATGAAATAATATTAATGTCCTTAGCTTCATTTTAATTCAAATCTAAAACTCCCTCAAACACTTAAATATCAATTTCTCCCTCTTACATTAATCTTTGTCTCTGATAAAGTTATCTCTCTATCATTAATCTCTCCATTAATAATCTCTCCCTCTTTCACTGATCAATATGACATACAGTAATCTTCCTCGATCATGAATTATTATGACACAAATTAATCTCTCTATCTTTGACAACCAGTGCCAAAGACACCAACTAACATATCAATAAAATTGTAATGTACATGTCCATAGTGATTCATATGCAATAAGCTCTAAATATTTGCATCAACATGTTAAGTTTGTTTTGTAGCTCGGTTGATGCATCACTAAATTATGTTTTAATGAGCCTTAGTTAGGGGAATTACCCCTAGCTTTCCTCTAAGATACATAAATGCATCCTTAGGTAGCAGTTTTGTGAATATGTATGCAATTTGTTCTTTGGTATTCACATATTCCAATCTTACTTCTTTGTTCTAAACCAATTCCCTCAAGAAATGATACTTTATTGCAATATGTTTAGTCTTGCTATGCATCACAGGGTTCTTTGAAATGATAATAGCACTGGTGTTTTCATAGTAGATAAGGATAGGTTCTATGATTTCTACCTTCATACCTGACAACAATTGTTTGAACCATATGATGTTTGAACAATTCACTATTGTAGCAACATATTATTCTTCTGCTATAGATTGAGAAATGAAGTTATGTTTCTTGCTTGTCCAAGAGACTAACCTCTTTCCAAGGAATAGTGCTCCACCACTTGTGCTCTTTCTGTCATCAACACTTCCTACCCAATCAACATTAGTAAAAGTCTTCAAACCAAATTTTTCTCCTTTCTCATACCATAATCCATAATCTTTAGTACCCTTAAGATATCTCAGAGTCATTTTGATAGCCATCAAATTATTCTCTCTAGGATTAACTGAAAAACCTTGCAACAATACCAACTGCTAATGCAATATCAGGTCTAGTGTGAACAACATATTGAAGTTTTCCAATCATTGATCTATATGTTGTCTATTTTACCTCCTTTGAATCATCATCCTTAAATAGCTTATGTCCATTAGGCATAGGTGTTCCAACTGGTCTAGAGTCTTCCATCCCAAATTTCTTCAGTATCTCTTTTATGTACTAAGACTGAGTAATGTAGATGCCATCCTTCATCTGATAAACTTGTAAGCTAACAAAGAATTTGATTTCACTAAACATAGAAATCTCAAATTCCTTACTCATAGCTTCTGAGAATGCTCTGCATAAGTCATCATATCCAGTAAACAATAGGTCAGCAACAAATACTTTTGCTAATAGTATCTTGTTCTGAGGTCCTTCTTTGATGTACAAGCTACTATTGTCATTAGTTCTTTGAATCCAATACTTATCAAGTAACCATGTAGTCTTTCATACCAGCCACTCAGAGCTTGCTTCAGTCCATACAATGCTTTGTGCAGTTTTCAAACCATATTCCTTTTGTTAGGTTCTACAAAACCTTAAGGTTTCTCAATGCAGACTTCCCCTTCAACAATTCCATTCAAGAATGTAGATTTTACATCCATTTGATATACCTTGAATCCTTTATGTGTTGCATATTCCAGAAGAGTTCTAACTCCTTCAAAACTTGCAATAGGAGAAAAATTTTCTCCATATTCAATACCTTCTTCTTGAGCATATCCTTTACATACTAGTCTTGCTTTGTTTATGGAAACTTCACCTTTCTCAATCATCTTGTTTATGAAAACCCCACTTAGTACCAATCACATTCTTTCCTTTTGGTCTAGGCACAAGAGTCCACGTTTTGTTCTTTTCTATCTACTCAATTTCTTCATCCATTGCTTCAATCCAGTTCTGTTCATTCAATGCATCTTTAACAGTTTGAGGTTCAATTTCACTAAGTAAACATGTACCTTTTATTTTTCTCCTTGTCATTACACCTTTTGTCTTATCTCCAATTATTTTTTCAGGTGCATGATGCCTTCTAACATATTTAGAAAGTACAAGATCCTTCCTCTTTGATTATGGGCTTGCTCCACTATGTTCACCATGCTCAAATATTTTGTCATGTTCTTCTGTCTGATACTCAGTTTCCACTATATGAGACTTGGTTGTGTCTGTCTATGACTCAGGTACCTCTATGTGTTACTTGGGCGCCTCTGTCTGTGACTTGGTTTCTTCAGTCTGAGACTTGGTTCCCTCTTTTTGTGACTCAGTTTCTTTAGATAGCTTCAATATTTTCATAGTTTGCAACAAGGTTTGTGCTAATGAATTTAGTGGTTGACATGCTTGTTGTCCAATCACCATTTCCTATGTCTTAGTTATAGTATCAGGTTCATAGTACACAAATTTTCTATATTCTTTAGGATCTTTACTGTTGTGTTCTCCATTTCTCTCTACAAACTCATCAACCTTTACATGCACACTTTCTATGACTTTATGAGTAGTAATATTTAAACATTTATATGCTTTGCTTTTGCTGGAGTAGGCTAGGAATATACCTTCATCACTTTTTACATAAAATTTTCCATTTCTTGATTCCTTCAAGATGTAGCATCTACCTCCAAATACTTTGAAGTAACGAACATTAGGTTTATATCCATACCATAATTCAAAAGGTGTCTTCTCAGTAACTTTCTTTAGTTTAACTCAGTTCAAGGTGTGAATTGTAGTGCTAATGGCTTCCTTCTAGTATTTGATATCAATATCCTTCTCAATCATCAAGGTTATTGCATAATCCATAGTGGATTTGTTCCTTCTTTCTGCTATATGATTCTATTGTGGTTTACTTGGGGCAGATACTTGTCTTTTGATTCCTCTTTCATTGGAGAACTCATTGAATTCATTGGAAATGAACTCTCCTCCTCTGTAAGATCTTAAGCATTTAAGTTTCTTTCCTATTTCTTTTTCAACTCTGGCTAGGTACCATTTGAACTTCTGAAAAGCTTATGATTTATCTTTGAGAAACATAACATTCATCATTTTGGAATGATAATCAACAAATAGTATGAAGTATTTCTCACCTATGTAACTTGTTGTTCCAATCAGTCCACATAAGTCAATATGCACCAATTCCAAGACTTCTTTTGTATTGTAGTTCTTTCTCTTGAAGCTAGTTTTACCCATCTTCCCAATTTGACATTGCTTACATAATGCTAGTTCAGGTTTCTTTAGAATAGGAATACCTCTTACTCTTCTGTTCTTACTTATGTTGATCAGGTTGTCAAAGTTCACAGGACACATCCTTTTATGCCGTAACTAGATTTCTTCTACTTGTTCTATAAAACATTAAATTTCATTGAGATCAAGGTAAAATAGATTACCTTTTGTTTTCCTGCCAGTTCCAACTAGGTTTCCTCTACCATCTAGGAGCTTGGCCTTACCATTCATGAATTATACCTTGAAACTAATGTTATTCAGCTGTGCCACACTTAGGTGATTACACCTTAGTCCTTCAACCCAATAAGCATTATCACATTTGATTTTTTCAGTAAGAGAAATACAACCTTTAACTTTTGCATAACAGGGTTCATCATTCCCAAAACTACCACTCCTAGCATCATAGTGTTCAAGATGTTCAAATTTGGTTTTATCACCAGTAATGTGGTGAAAACAACCACTATCAATTATCCAGGTGTCATTCTTGCTAATATGAGAATACAGTGTTGTCTTTTCATTGTCTTCACTATCTGACTCATCCTTAATAGCAATGTAAACCATTTCATCTTCATCTTCATCACTATCAGAATCTTTAGCAATATAACAAGATTTCTTACCTTTGTCCTTGTAGCTTTTGTACCTTTTGTAATCTTTCTTACCTTTATACTTGTTGAACTTTTTCTCACCTTTGTCTTCCTTGTTTGGACATTTAGCAGCAATGTGACCAACCTCATCACATGAAAAGAAAATCAATGGTATTATTCCTTTGTATTTTCCTTTTACTTTTGCAGCTCTCCTTGCAAGTAATGCTTCAATGATTTCTAGATCCTCATCATTAGAATCATAATCACTATCACTGTCAATTTGTTTTCCTTTCATCTTTCCAAGGTTTAATTTAGCTTTTAATGCTGACTCAAGATTGCTAGGATTAGAAGAATAATTGTCAAAGTAATCCAACTCAAAAGATGATAATCTTCCAATCAAACCATCTAGAGTTATACCATTACTGCATCTCATCTCTTGAATAGATGAAACTCTAATTGCATAGATATGAAGTAAAGTTCTCAATACCTTGCTAACCACTGTTGTGTCTTGAATTACTCCACCGGCAGCTCTGATGGCATTGCCACTTTTACTGATTCTTTCACTTTATTTTGTATTGTCCTCTCCTTCTTTCATTTTCATCATATCAAATCAACCTCTGATACTTCCTGCTCTAGCTCTCATTATATTTTCATCTCCTTCATAGATATTATGCATTTTGTTCCACATATCAAAGGTGGTAGGGCAGTCCTTGACTTCATCAAATTCAGAATAACTAAGTGTAGAGGCTATATCAATCATCATTATGTTATGATACTTCATTTCCACCATCTAATCCACAAAAAATAGGTCTCGATGGTTTCACATAATTTTGATCCAAGAATTGCAAACCGGTATCTCTAATAGTAGATAGATGTAGCCTCATCAGATCTTGCAATGCATCAAAGTTGTCCTTTTTGAGCTTAGGGATCTCCCTTCTGTAAGACATCTCTGATCTTTAGCTTAGGCCTTTAAACCTTCCATATAAGCACTTGCAGCTCTGATACCAATTTTTGGAAATGAGTTGAGTAACTAAGAGAGGAGGGGTGAATCAGTTACCACAAAAACAAATCCAAGTCCCTTAGATGTCTTAAAAAAATTAGTCACTATTACTCGGTTAACATAGATATTTCATTGTCACTTAGCTAACATAGAAAATCTTAAGATATTAATGGTGATTATCTTTAGTAATTAATTGCAGAAACATAAACCATAAATCAAATTAAATGTACATAGATAACACCAAGATTTAACGTGGAAACCGAATATGGGAAAAACCACCAATAGCAACTAGTCACTATTTTTCACTCTTCTAAAGTGAGCCCTATTAGGAGCTAACCTTGTTAAAGGTTACAATAACACACTGTTAGGTGTGACCTGGTTAGAGGATTTAATCACCCTATAAGGAGTGGCCTTGTGAGAGGTCTTCAAACATTTCAATGTAGAATGTCACCTTGTTAGAGGATTTACAAAAGACTGTTAAGTCTAGTCTGTTAATAGATTTTTATCACTACTACAATTGTTAGAGAGTAATAATGGATTGACCTATTTTGATAAGAAATTGTCTTTGCTGATTCAAATCTCTAGATTAAGTACTTGATCCTCATTGATCAAATATTCTGTTATAGTCCTCTATATTCTATTCTCAATCAGAATCCCATCTGATTTTGCCTTCACTCTTCATATCACACTTCACTTCTCTCTCATAATTCAATCCAAACTTGACCTTACATATATATGTTAAGCCTTGTCAAGTCGGCCTTGATATCCTTCCAAATAAGTATTAAAACTCATGTTTGTCAGCTGCATATAAATAATTATCTATAAAATATAATCCATTGTTACTTGGCTGACACTAACTATTTTTTCTCGGTCAATACTGAAATCCTTCAATGTCTGACCAACACTGTAATGCCCAAGTGAACTCGGTTAGAACTTAAAAACACTTTGGTCATCTTTAATGCTTGAGAGAGCTTGGAAGACACTGAATATGCTTGGATAGGATTAGACATTTGTGTAAACATCACTATACTTTTGTAAACATCAATGACAATAGACAATTGAATAATTGTCATCAACAAGATATTATGTGTTGCGTCAAGTGATCAGATATTATATTGGATCCTATAATAAAATAGAGTCATTCAAATATTAGTGATTCAAGTTCATTTCTCAAGGATAACAATAGAGGTTAGCAAGGTTAAATCCCTTAATAGGGTGGATCCTAATAGATCTTTTCTTTTTTTTTTAAATCGTCTAACAAGGTAACTTTTGAGGAGTTCAAAACCTCTAGAAAGGTAGATCCTAACATATCTTATTATACTTCTAACAAGGTACTAGTCACTCCTAATAGGGTGAGCCACTAACATCTATTGTAAGCTCTTAACATGCCAACTCTTTTATCTACAGTGAAGATATTGTGGGTGCCATCCCCACCATGGTTTTTTTTTCCCTCTGACAATGGTTTCTACGATAAAAATTATTGGAGATATGGTTATGCTTTGTGGATGATTGATTAGTTTACTTCTATTGTATAAGTTACAATTACTTGTTTAATTTTGTGGAAGTTACTTAAATACATAATAAAATCATTTATTTAATTAGTATATATTATTATTTCACTATTTCACCCCACCCCCTCTCAGTGCTTTTAAATATTAAGTACATTTACTCATATCTAAACACATATATTTAACATTTATATAGAATAAATGCATACTAGCTCAGATGGCTCTCTAATACTCTTAGGAGGCATCATCACTAATGAGGCAGCTATGACCATTTCCTGTATGAAAAATCATAACATATGTCATAGTCATAAAGGAAGGATTTCTAAGAGATTTTGAACAACTGATAATGCAATTGAAATTAAATATAAAAATGTTACCTCTTGCCTCTCCTGAACATCAGCAACATCAGGTATTCATTAATTATGTAAAACCCAATTGTTTCTATATATAGAAAAAATAAGTCAGGTGCAATCATCAATATAGACTACAAGTACATATTTAATAATAATACATTTCAACAAATAAACTTAAATTTTACTAAATTACCTTTAATCATTTGGGTATCCTTGAGGATTTCTTTCTTTGTTCATGTATCCTCAATTGAGATGGGGTACCTTTGCACAAATAAAATTAACATAAGAGAAACGAAGATGATACTGCATGGGTTCAATTAAAAGTTTAAACAAAAGATGAGATAAATATTATACCGCAAAGCTCTGTAGGGCAAAGTCAATGGAAAAAAGCATGATATCACCAACTTTGAAAATTTGAGCAGTTGACAAGCCCCATAAAACACCAAATAAATATGAAACCAATGTATTATTCTATGTTAATGAATATTTAAAAACTTTACCTCAGGTGTCAGAGGTACACTTGAATGTCTACTTGAACAAACACTCTATGGTGTGCCCATATCACCTGCTGCACCCTGCAATGCATATTATTCATGTATCAATTTAAATTTTTCTCTAAATAATAATTTATTTACTTTTATAAGATTTTGGTGATTAATTAATAACATGTAAAAATACAAATAAAAAACTTTTGTCTTCTCTCTAGAAAATACTATCATCATCAAGTAGTTTGTGAGGCCCACATCCTCAATAGTGAATGCATGACATCTACCCTTATAATGTGTACATCAATGGGATGTCAAACCATCCTCATTTGTGTTAGTATCTATCCCAACACATATACCTTGACAACTGAGGCACATATGCTCTATGGGTTGGGTTGAGTAAAATGGTGCATCTGATGTTGATGGAGGTGGTGCAGGTGCTTATCCAGCCTCTACTAAAAAAAATTGTGTGCCACGCTCAATAATGACATTATTCAATGATGTGGCAGTATGAAGATTCTATAAATCCATAGACTCCTTCAGGACTACTGGGACCACAACATGAACCATGGGTTTTTTAGCTAGAGGCCTTCTATGTTGTGGTTATACTATTGTATGGGCCCCAGGTCTATCATGCACAAAGCCTCTTCCTCTACCCTGGAACTCCCAGGTGTCAAATTAATTCGACTTCTCACCAAGGATAAACTCACAGTATAGCTTTCTCAAAAAATATAGAGGCACCTCCTAATTATTATAGGGTGGTTGGTCAAAGACCATATACCACCTATCCCAAAAAGATGCTTTCATCCCATTGTCACATACCAATGTATAGGAAACCAAGCCATATTTTCTTCTAGGCTATTACTATTAATAGGATCATTGAAAAGAGCACATATGTCACATTTAAGTATGCCCTTCTTTTTCACTTGATCATATGACAACCCATCCGTATAAAATGCTCAACATTTATCCCTCCATGAACCCCATTTGGCAACCTCCCTAGATACCTTATTTTCACTATTGACCATTCCTTCTAGCATCAAGGTGAGGGTTGAGTGGTGGTTAAGAATAGAGGACCTCTACCTACTAATCAATATAGAAATTTGGGCACTATTTTGTGTAAGGTGTTTGATCAAATCATCTTGTGTGGCATCTACACGATCTAATGGAGGATGTTGAGGGTTTATGGGTGGTGGTGGTTACTAAGGGGCAATATTTTGAGCTTGTGGAGCAGCAATGTGTGGTTTTGGTTGTTGTTCATGTGCAATGTTTTTGGGGTTTTCTTTTGTTTCTTTTGCATGAGGTCTTTATTTTATTTTTTCATTTTCGGGGATTGTTTGTAGAATCTAACATCAAATTAATAAAAAAAAAATCATAAATCAATTAAAAAACCCTACTTCAATTATAATGCAAACAAAAACAATTAAAAAATAACCAAAACACTAAAATCTTACATGTTCAACACAGTGTCATTGCTGCAAATTGATGAAAAATCTAAACTGATGCAAAACATGCTCAAGTTCTGATGAAATTTTTCTTCTCCACACTATTGTTCCTCCATTTTTGGTTTTCAAAATGGCCCAATGCTATAGGTTTTGGGGAATATAATGATCCTCAAAATCTGTATGCATTTTGAGGAAGATTTTCCCATACCGGCTTTGAGGACCATTTTGCCTTTTTATTAGTTTTTGCTAAGATTGGTAAAACCAAGCCTGGCATGGTTTTTAATTTTTAGAACACGCATGGGTTATGAGAAATTTGGTTTATTTTGCATGTGGCCACTTTTCTGTTCACATCTTGGTGCACTTATCCCTTAAGATAGTGCTAAAATAGTTTAGGATATATCATAAGGTGATTTTGGCTCGTCTAGAGATTGATTTTTTAGTATAATTGAGGGTACTCATTTGTAAAAAATGAAACACATTTTAGAACTAGCATATGAAAAGTTTTAGATTTGTGAATAAGAATATAGGGAAGAAAATGGGAGCTTTGAAATTAGGTATCAGAGGAATGAGAGGTTTACTATGCCTCAGGCAATTAGACATTTGATGACCTAGAGGGAGTGCAACATAAGTTAGATGGATAACCTTTCTTTGTGGAGACATTTAGAGCATAGGCCGATTCTTATCCTTACCTTTCCCATGTATTCTCTAAGTCTTAAAGTCAATCCTCATTCATCACATAACATCTTTATCAGTATCAAGGAAGAATCATAATTCATTTAAGGTTCCTCTATAAAGTGACCACTAATTTCACATATTAGGGTGCTTGAAATTGTTTGTAAATTTTGGACTCCAATACCCTCACACCCATATTATGGTTGGTTGTATGTAAAAACAATAGGAGGGGTCGATCACTTGAGGGAATTGACTACCCCACCTTATATTATCTCTGACCATTTATGACACTTTAAGAGTTGTTCAAACACTATTTGTAACCCGCATAAGTTAACATTAGAGTTGGATGAAATTTGTTTTAAACATTTGAATTTTAATTTTTTGACTTGTTCATTTCTTTCCTTTTTGTTATCTTCTTTTTCTTCTTTTTATACAAGGCTTCAAAAAGAACTTAAACTTAAATTCTCTCCTTTGTAAGGTATATTCTCAAAAGATGTATTTCCTTATAAACTCATGTATCAAAACTTATGATTTTTTTATAACTTACTTTATTTATTAAAAATCCAAGCATTATCAAATATATGGTTCACATATTTATTTAAGACTTTATTTATAATTATTTTAAAATGGAAATTATTTATTAAAAGGGAAATTTTTTTTTATAATAGTATAAGAAGTGAAATTTAATAAAAAAATATTGTATATTAAACATATATGTATTATTTTAAATATGTCTATATTTTGTATTGACATATATCTACATATCTATATAGGAATTTAAAACAAAGGGATTTTTTAAGAATTTGAATAAATAAATCTTGAAATGTTTAAGGTTGTGACAAAATGTCTTCATCAACTTCAACATTTGTACTTTCAACTATTCTTCTCAATCTTTTTTGTAGCATTTGTAAGCTTTGATTTTGGTGAAATACCCAAGAAAGATGCCTTCAACAACTTTGGAATCAAACCTTCCAAATTTTTCTTCATTTGTTGTGATATAAAATTTGCCTCCAAAATCTTTGAAATACTTTATAGAAGAGGTTATTCCATATCATACCTCATAAGATGTCTTCCCAAGATTCTTCTTGATCTAAAATATATTGAGTGTATATACTAGAGTCATTATATCCTCTTTCTAGTAGATTTCTAGTAAATTCCCTTCCTTTATCATTGTCCTAGCTTCTTCTTGAAGTGTTACATTCATCCTTTCAACCACACCATTATGTTGCAGAGTTCTAGGAGTAGATAAATGTCTCCTAATCCCATGATTCTCAAAAAAATTGTTAAAATCCTCAAAACTAAACTCTCCTCCTCTATCAAGTCTGTAGACTTTGATTCTTTTATCTACTTAATTTTCAACCATATCCTTGAATATCTTAAATTTTTGTAAATCTTCTTATTTTTCTCTTATAAAAGTAACCCATGTCATTCTAGAGTAATCATCAAGTAAAAGCATAAATTACATGTCAGATTTTTCACTCCTTATTTTGGTTGGATTGCATAGATCTATATGCACCGACTCCAATAGTCTGGTACTAAATTATTCCTTACCTTTGAAAGTTTTTCTTGTCTATTTCCCAACTTGACATTCTATGCAAATATTTTTTATTGGCCTTGCCATCCTTGGAAAATATCTCATAACATGTATTGCACCAATGTTTATTAGGTTGTTAAGATTGATATGAAACATCCTCCAATGCCACAGCCAACTGTCATTGATCTAAGAGGCTAAGCAATATCCACTAGCATTCTTCAACTAATACATCTTTTCGCCAATTTTCTTTCTAGTAACAATCATAGTTTTGGATTTATTTCTTATCTCACATCCATCTTTCTTAAAAACAATATTATATCCATTTTAACACATCTTTCCAACACTCAAGAGATTGTGATTCAATCCCTTGACATAGTACACATTGTCACTATTATGCTTACCATAAAATCTAAAAGAACCAATTCCAAATATCCTAGAAGCTTGATCACCTCCAAATATAACGATACCTCCATCATACTTTTCAAATTTTACAAAATTAGTTTTATCACTAGACATGTCATTAGAACATCGACTATTAATAAGTCATTCATCTTTTTCTCTTCTAACATGTAAACCATATATTACAATATCTGAAACTTTAGGTAACTACTTTGGAGTCTTAATAGATTAGTTAAAAAAATAATACATTTTTAGAAAAGAAAGCTAGATGGGAGAGGCTTTGAGCGGGAAAGAATTTTCAAATCTCAAGGGTGTCCTAGCAAGGCATGGAGGCCTGGTTGTAGTCTCTAGTTTTGGTGCTAGTCTAGAGAATGTCACGATGGACATGGTCAATACTTTGGCAAGTTCTCCAGTACCAGTTTTGAGTCTGGCATTGCAGGTGTTGGATTCTTCTCTGTGTGCTAAGGTGAATCAACCTCCCTGCTAGCCTATCACGACATGTTCATCAACTCTATTGAGTACTGTTGATGTGTGTTTTATGACCCACCAAATAGTAGAACAAAACACCGAGGTATCTTATCCTCTCTTGATCAAAGTTTTGTATATGCTAAGATTGCGAGAAGATCATATAGGTCACTCCAACGTTCCTTTCATGTCAGGTCTTGACCATGGATAAGCTAGGTGGTAAATGTGATTTGCTGAATATCACAAGGGGGCCTTACATTTTTAGTCTTGAAAGGTATGCAATGAAACACTTTTTTGGAATTCTCAGAATATGCGGAAAGAAAAATGAAGTAGGGTTCAAAAATTATAATCAACTCCTAAGGGAAATGATAGCAATAGTCAATACTTTGGTGGAAAAATTCCCAATAACTAGGTTTCACTTCACCAAGTTATACTACAACTACATGAGAACCGGTGCAATCTTCAAGGTTTATGCAGAGGATTTTCATACCACCACAGACATCATCATGAAGAACAATGTACGCGAATGATAGAAGTTAAACATATGCATGAATGAGGTTCAAGCTAACTTTGTACAATGATTTACAATCAGTAAAATGTCAAAAGTATGAACCAAAGGAACTCATCAAAACACCATTATATTTCTTATTGCAATCACAACACTTCATCTAACTTTATCCAACAAATCTAACTAAATGAGGGAATTATGAAACCAAGCAAGCACTAAAACACATCAAGTATTCACCATGAAACCAACAATGAAAAATTTATTGTCTCAGTAGCTCTTTAGCAAAAATCTCAAAATTTGCTCCTTACAAATGAGAAGTGAGGCCTTTATATAGGTGCTCGAATACAATGAGTGGCCTGGATCAAACAATAACCAATGGCCCAGATTTTGTCACCTCAGCCCTAATTAGGGTTAGGTCAAGGAAGAGGGAATCTACATTAATGCAAAAAGGAATCCACCATCATAGTGGGCAATAAACACCCATTATGCGTGCATTCTTAGAAGGAGAGTGGGGTGCAATAAATGACCACTAATAGTGCCCTCTATGCATTAAATGCATTTCTATCATGGAATCTACCTCTCACCGCTCTACCTGAATGCCTGGAATCTTCCCAATACTGCTTATAACTCATCTATATTGATTCTTAGTGTTGATTCCTGCTTGAATTCCAAAGCTACTATAGCTCGTTCAGCTTTCCTCGAGCTGTCCTCCCATTCTGGCAACAAATCCTGAAAAGTGTGCATATCATTCAAGAAGGTGGAGAAGTTCTCAAAATCATCCCTAGTGAAGAAGTTCAATCTAAAGAAATCCTCCAATTTATTCTTCAGGTTGTCCACAGTTATCTCATTTTCATACAACCTTTTTGATACCAGTGATGCGACGGTGTTGGATATTTCTTGCTTGATGTTCTCACCTATTCCCTTAAATCGAGAAGATTCCTCAATGAAATGCCCAAACATTTCCTTGGCCATAAGCACAGCTCCATACCATCAGGTGAAATCATATGCTTCTCCCTCTTTAACGATTCCATGGTCAATTAGCACCTGCCTGGGCGTCTCCATCAAATCTTGTAATTCTGAGATCATCTCGTCCTGATAGATATGCTCATCTTCCCATGATTCTTCCATGCACTGAATCCGGGAAAGGATGGCCAATTCCCTATTGGAGACTTGCACTAAGTCCTCAGCATGCTTGTGGGCTTCATTTTGGATGCCCTCGATCCAAGCCTCTGCCCCTTGAGAATTTCTCCTGATCCTATCTATACTCTCTACTGCCTCAGTTGGAACAACAGAGGGAGGGACAAAAGATGGACCTTCCTCCCTTACTGGATGAGGTAGACTTTTGATGTAGTCACATAATGCTCTGATCTCTCCCTTCTGCCTCTGATACTTCTCTTCTAATCTCCTCATCTTATTCTTGACCTCCTATGTAGAATCATCAAGCTCCTCCAATACCTACTCTCAGGAGGCATGACCTAAGTCAAACTCGGCCATGTTATACTCATCTAGAGTGATTTGATCCTTTCTTTTGTCCACGATCGGTGTTGCAAGCTGAAGGGTTTTGGACCCAGACTCATCTCGCACAATCTTTGCAAACCTCTTAGCCTTTCCCTTCTTATGTGATTGGTTGACCCTGTTCATAATTTCTTGCAATTTGAAAGTTGGGTCAACATCCTTTTCCTGACTTCTTTGTAGCCTCTACCTCACCCATTCTAGAATGGTGGCTCCTTGATTCTTCTGAATCACCATTTTCTTCTGCTCCTACACCACCCTTGTATCAATTTCTTCAGCTCCAGGACTTTCTGCCATCACCTCTAGGGCTGGTGTCTTTATCATGGGAATCTCATCTTTAGCCGTGAGAATCTCTTCCTCTATTATCCTTCTAAAGAAAACACCAAGACTTTCCTCAGTGGTAACATCTTGATCCTTAATTTTTGTTGGTGAAAGCCTTTCATTGGCATTAATGCTCAATCTATCCTAAACTGACCTCATCACATGTTTCTCTCCTTGCTTAGCTCTCCCCCTACTTGATTCTACTCCTTTCCTAGAAAAGGCACCTATCTACTGCACACTTGGAGTCTGGCTGGGTGAGGATGGCATCTCTTCAACTCTTGGTCTCTTCTATTGTGGCTCTTCAATATGGAGATCCAACCTTCTCTTTGTGTTTGTTTCCTGAGCAATATTGCTTTCTTTCCTGTGCTCCACACTCCCTGAGAAAACTTCTCCTTCTTCCATCCTTTCTCCTGATGCTTGCTTTGGTCTTTCATCCTGTAGTGGTTGATGCCCTAATAACTCGTAAGTCCATTCCTCCTTTGGTATACTCATTCTACCAAGTTGGCACTCAATCCACCACCTTGTGAAGTCCAGGACTGGTTTTGCCAAAACATCAAGGTCTGGGATCTCCTTTCTTTGCCAGTCATAGGGACAAGTAACCCTTTCCTTTTCTGGATTATACCCTTTCTGAAGCACATTTGGATCTTCCTTCATTTGATCATGTACGTGAAAGATTTTGCAAGCTCTGATGATGTTCAGGGGCAATCTAGAGTGCATCCTTTTCTTAGTCTCATTTACATCTGCAACATTGGTCAGAAAATCCTCAAGGTGTGTCTTATGTTGATACCTTGCTCCTGCCATTGACTTGATTTTGTTATAAGGATCAAAATCCAGCCTTCCTAAGTAGAATGGAAGATGGAAGAAATGCAACTCATCCTAGGATCTCTCAGCCGCCCTTAGACACGGGCACATTTCAGCTTTATCCTCTCCTATGGAAATTAGGAAATCCAATCCTAGCTTCTTCTTTCCTTTCTGAATCTTGTCGTACACTGTCAATTGCTGAGTAAGCTCTAACAGAACCATCTTGTCTGTAGGATATCTTGGCAGCTTGTACGATTGTGCCAAAAATCCTTTCACTCGGATGTAGGAGAAGGTGGGAAACTGAATGAACCAAGCTCTGTATTCCTCTACTAGCTTCATTGCTCCTTCAGACAATCTCATGTGCAATTTCTTTTGTAGGCTTCTCACAATTCACATTGTGAAGGCAGCATTGACCCAGACATAATCATCTATGGCCCATAAATGCAACTGAGGGTAACACTCGTGAACTTTTAGCCGAGAAGCGCCACTTCTAATTGCTCCCTTACATTGCAATCCCTCATATCTTGTATTCCATGCCAACATGTATACGACATAGGAACTCATGTAAAACTTTTGTGATTGCTTTAGGTTTACCTGCTATTCACTGAGGTTGTCACTAATCATTCCCGCCCAGTCCATGTGATTGTTCTCTTCAACCACCTACTTGACAATGTACCACATCCATGACCTGAACAGATAGGAGTGTGCAGGCCAAATATTATACTCAGCATCATGATCAAGTCATTGTATTCTCTATGGAAATCCAACCAAACCAACTCCTTTGGAAATTTTGAATGGTGGGATCTATTCTTTCTCAACCACTTGTCATTTATGACATTTTCACAATATTGAATTCCTGCAGAGAAAACTTTATGTGCCTGCTCCTTTGTCTTCAACACCAGTTTCCTGGAAGAAGGGATTCCAAACGCCTCAGTGATTGCTGGTGGAGAAAGGTCTGCAATGATGTTTCCATAGAAATCTTTGATTGTTCTATCTTCTGAATTGAAGTGCCTAGCGCATTCCACGATCAGCTCAGAATGCAGAAAATCGGGAGCAAAGCCATCTGTAGCCACGATTCCACTGTTCACAATTTGGGTGGCCAAATTGGTCAGTTGATGATCTTTATACCCAAACATCCTTCTGTGAAACTCTGTCATGTCTAAGCCTCCGAGATTAGTATCTCCAATCTCTGCCCACTTTGAAACAATCTTGGATTCTGGGAAAAAAATCCTTCAAGCGCCACTTGTCACTGCTTTTTTCCAATTTTTTCAAAAACTTCCAATCCGAGCGCTTTACTTTATGATGAAGTTTCCATTTTATCCATCCTCTTGTTTTTTTGATTTTAAATATTGAAAAAGAATAAATTTCAATATTTAATCTTTTAATATCAATCCAAAAAAAACCAATTTAATTTCACTTTACTCTTCCAAATTTTATAATTAACTTGTCACTTTTTATTAATAATTAAATATAGATAAAAATCAATATTTAATTAATAATTTCTCTTCTTTGTTGCTTTTTTTTATTTTTGAGGATTTTTAATTAAATATTAAATAATAATTTAATATTTAATTAATATTTAAATCTAAGTCAAAAACTTCTTCTTTTCAATTTCCAGCTTTTGAGTTTTTTCAAATTTCCAAATTTTTGGATTTTTTCATAATTCTCCACAATTTTTGCTTTTTCAACTTCTCCATGATTTCATGAATTTTCAAGATTCTCTATCTTTCCAAATTTTTGAGTTTTGGATTTTCACGATTTCAGAATTTTCCAACTTTGGAATTTTAAGATTCTCTAAAATTCTAGAATTTTCTAAAATTTTCTATGTTTCAAACTTTCTCACTTTTCAGATTTTTCACGTGTTCAAAATTTTCAAAATTTTCACGATTCTCCGAAATTATGGAATTTTCCAAAATTTTCAAAGATCCAGTATTAAATAAATCACATTCTGAGCTCCCAATCAAATTTAATCTTGGCGATTACTTTTCGACCAATAATTGAATACAATCTCCCATTTTAATCTTTCATCGTCGTCATTTTTCAAGTACCTTGAAAATCTTCACATGAAAAGACCACAAAAAGGGGGGCATTTTAAAATTTAATCCTCTCAAAAAGTTAAAAACAAAACCTCTTAACTACCATAGTAATGCATCCGAGCGCACTTATAAGAAAGTGGGGAATTTTGCATTTTCCCAAATCCACGAAACTGCGCCACTTGAGATTTTTTATGGGAGTCAAGGATTCAGATTTTCCTTCAAATCCAAGAAAGTGCACTCCACATTTGTTAAGAAGCATTTAACATTGGTGGAGGATTTTTTTTTTCCCTCAAATCCATGGAAATGCGCTCCACATTTGTCGGGTGGCATTTTGCTTTGGTGGAGGATTTTCCCTAGCATCCGGGAATCCCCAACTTCCATAGAAATGCGCTTCTTTTTTCTCGCAGGCAGAATAAAAGCTTGGGTTCATGAATGATTTTGTTTGGAGTTTGAATTTCCTTTGTTAAGTGAACTCCTTCAGCAGTGAGTTCTGCCTATAATCTATTAGCACAGGCAAACTTATTCTGCGCCTCTTTAGTCAGCATATCATTACATTCCAACCAGAGGAGAAGTTCATCTTGCAACTCTCGAAACTGCTTCTTGATGGCATTATTTTCTTTTTTGGTTTGTCCATCAACTTTACCTTTCTTATTATCTTTCCTTGTTTTCCATATCTTTTCTTGTGATTCTTGGAAAGTAATCTGGAGCTTCTACATTTGTTGAGTTGCAGAGTCAAAATGGAACCAAAGCTTTTGGTTTTTTTCCTGCAAATGATACATATCATGCTTGACTTTCTCTTGGATACTTTGAGTACTCCATATTTCATCAAGAAGAACCTCCTTTTATTTGTGAACATCTGAGGGCCCTTCTACAAGCATAAATTTAGAATTTTTTTTTTGTAACTTGTGGATATTATTTTCCCATTATGCTGCAAACCACACTGTTCTTCCATCCTGGGCATTTTCGTTCATTATTTTCTCATTGCACATCTCTCACTAAATTTTGTAATTCTGAGATCTGTGATTGCGGATCATGTGCCTCAATTTTAGCTCCTATACCATGCACAACTTTAGGTACTAGCAACAATGTCTCCTCGGATTTTTTTTCCAACTTTTGTGTTTCAAGTCCTTTTTGTTCTCTAATCTTTTTATTTAAAGATCTGCATCAGACAGCTGAGACTGCAAATCATCTAAGGGTATCCTTTCCTTGTGAAACTGAGGAGTCTTACATTTCATTTCCATTTTCATATTATTGTTTTCTATGTGCTCTGAGCTAGCTTCATCATCACAGAGTTTTATAATTCTATGTTGACATCCATCTTTCAGAGGTTGGCTCATTTCTTCTTTTTCTGATATGTTTTGGGAGTTGTAGATGACTTCATTTGCGGGAGGCCATTTTATCACCTCTAAACACATTTTATTCTTCCTGAAAGAAACAAATTTGTAGAGTGCCCATCTCACCATTACATTATAGATGCATGCCTGAGGAAATCACAAATAACTTCTCTTCTTGTTACTTCCTACATCAAAGGATCCCGATTGTTTCAAATCTTTTCTTGCAGATGGCTACCCCATGTGAATGTAGATGAACTCTTAAAATTTAGTGAGGGACATCAGAAATGATTCCTTGGCCTTTGTGCTTTGATGCTAGGAGACATGAATTGACATATTCCTCATGATTTCTCATGTTTGGGCATCTTTGAGTGTTCATTCAGAACTATGAAGGATTCAGCTTCATGGTCTTGACTAAAACTCGTCACTCCAAATCTCAGAATTGGAAGGAAAAAGAGAGCTACTAAGACAAAGCCCAAAAAAGGGGGCAAGCAAGCTAAAAGAAAAAGATAGGGGTCCCATAGGAAATGGGCGAGTTGTGAAAATCTCACAACATCTGGCGACCCCATGGGTGAAATGTTGAAAACATTTCAAGGATAAAAATTTAATACGAACTCATAATCTTTGGTTAATCAATATTACATCACCATGAAGAAATAAAATGAACTCAAAAGGGGAGGAGAATCATTTATTGGATCAAAACACCCTCATTCTTCAATTGCCCATGTGTGTGCAAATGTATTAATTCCTACTCGATAAGACAAATTTGGAAACCTCAAGATTAGTCATGACAAGTTATACATCCCTGATGAAGGGTGCTCCCCTTAATGCCACAAACACATAACAAAAACAGAGAAATAACCTTTTGCAAGAATAGAAAATGGGATTCTTATTATCTCCACAAATGTGGAATTACAAACTTTCAAAATTACAATATGCAAAGCCACATGGGCATTCCCCTTACAATATTCTGTAGGACAAAGCCTCGAATTATTACTCAGATCCACCCAGAACTACCCTAGACAACACTACGGGCCTTCTTTATATAGGCAATTTCCACCGCCCGAGAAGGTTCCAGAAATCTAGCCATTAAGGCCGACTACCTTTAGCATTTAATTATTTTTTTCACTTTTATTACAAAAAGGTCGGCTTTAAATATATGAGATTAGGTAGCCCAACTTCCGGAAGCCATAACTTTTGAATCGTAGCTCCGTTTGGCTATTATAACCACTTTTTAGAAATGGGAGATCGCGATCTACAATGTTTGACTAGCGAAGCGCAAGTCATCCAAGGGTTCGACCTCAATCCGGAGCCTCTAAGGTCCTAAAAATTGAGATCAAAGGTTTTTCACCCTAAAATCTCAACAGTAAATCCTTAATAACTTCGCCAATATAGATGATCTGGCAATGAAATTTAACTGGCATTCTTATATGACTAAGATGAACCTTCACCTGAAAAATTAAAACATTCTGAGTTCAAATGACCAACTTACTAAAAATAATAAGTTTCCAAATATAGCAACTTTGTACAAAATAGCCCTTATTGAATAGAAAAACACATATTTTTGGGTGATGCAAGATTGCCCTTACACCCAGGATGCTCCTGCATC
>MU228126.1:1001685-1013155 GCA_018584345.1 Thuja plicata | reverse complement strand
GACTATTCAAATATTGCAAAGCTTGATGATCAGTATACAAAACAAACTCCTTAGGAAGTAGATAATGTCTCCACTTCTTTAATGCCTGAACTATAGCATAAAATTCTTGATCATAAACAAAATATTTCCTCTTGGCATCATTTAACTTTTCACTGAAATACACAATAGGTTTACCTTCTTGGCTCATAACAGCTCCTATTGCAGTACCACTAGCATCACAATCTACTTGAAACACCTTATTAAAATCTAGAAGTGCTAAAATAGGTTGTTCTGTAACTTTTTGTTTCAACAATTGAAAACTCTTTTCTTCCCCATTAGTCCACTTAAACTCTTTTCTATCCCCTCTCATTTTTTCAGTCAAGGGTCCACAAATACTGCTGAAATTTCTGATAAACTTTTTGTAAAAGCTAGCTAGACCATGAAAAGATCTTACCTCAGTAGCACTCCTTGGAGTAGGCCATTCAAGGATAGCCTGTACCTTCTCTGGGTCCATTTTTAGACCTTCTACTGAAACAACAAATCCCAAATACACTAACTCCTTCACAAAACTGCACTTCTTCAAATTTATCAACAATTTTTCTTCTTCAGTTTCTCAAATACCATACGAATATGCATCACATGCTCCTCCAATGTCCTACTAAAGATAAAAATATCATCTAGGTAAACAATGAAAAACTTACCCAAAAATTCTTTTAGAACCTCGTTCATGAGTTGCATGAAAGTGCTCAGTGCATTGGTTAGCCCAAAAGGCATGACTAACCACTCGTACAATCCTTCCTTTGTCTCAGAATAGGTATTCACATGACCATCATGTACAGCACATCTGTCAAACTGCCATGGTCTACCTAGCAACATATGACTTGCATCCATAGATATGATATCACACATTACCTCATCATGGTATCTGCCAATCTTGAACTTCACGAGGCATTGTTCATTGACCATGACCTTGTGGTCATCCTGTACCCATGCAATCCGATATGGATGTGGATGTTTTTGTCTCTTGAGATTCAACTTTGTCACCATATCTTCTGACACCAAATTGTCAGTGCTTCCACTATCAATAATCACATTACAACACTTACCCTCACACTTGCACCTGGTGCAAAACAGGCTCCTCCTTTGTTCAGGTTCATTCTCACCACTCAGCAGGGCTCTTCTATTAATCAGCATTTCTCCTCTTTCAGCATCTTCAGAATGTGACGATCTGGCATCTTCATCTATATGTGCAACTCTGGCCTGGCCTTCATTCCTCCTGTCTGTTCTTCCTTGGCATTGCAGACATTCAAATGCCCTATGAGCTTCTTCTCCACAGTGAAAACATGTTCCACGGAATCCTCCTCTTCCAGATCCTTGTCCTCTTCCTCTTCCTCTCTGATCTCTATTATTCTGATCTTGGAAATGATTGAAATTGTTTCCTTACTGATTCTGACTGTTACTGACCTCATCCTTCTTTTTTGGATCTTCATTTCGGCCACCATATGACCGTCCACCAGATCTTCCACCATGACCTCTTCCGTTTTGCTTGCTCTCAAACTTCTTGTTCAACTTTTCTTCTACTTTCAGGGCAAACTGGTATGCCTCCTCAATAGTGTTCATTCAAACCAAATTCAACTCCTCCTGAATGCTCAGCCTCAACCCATTAAGGTAACGGGCAACTTTCTCCTTTTCAGCTTCTGCATGGCCTGTTCAGATGAGGATTCGATAGAACTCCTCTGTATACTCTTGGATAGATTTTCCTGCTTGCTTCAAACTTTGCATTTTGTTCAATAGGTCAAGCTCATAATCAATAGGAATGAATTGTCGCTTCAAATTATCCACCATCTGATCCCATCTTGTGATTTTATCCTTTCCTCTTTGATTTCACTCCAATTGGATCTCCTGCCACCAGAGCTTTGCATGACCCTTCAGTCTAGCCTTCGCAAACTTGACCCAATCAGGATCCTCAATATCTTCATACTCAAAATATTCTTCACATTCGTTGATCCAGTCAATCAACTCTTCTGGGTTAAGATTCCCTGAAAATATAGGAACCTCAATCTTAGGTCTTTTCCCAATCTTAGAAATGGCTGGAAAAAGCCTTTTTTCTTCTGGATTCAAAACTTCAACTTCTTCTTGATCATCATTTCCTTCTTCAGCTTCATCCTCACTTTCGTTTCTAACATTAAGATTCATTCCTCTATGAATCTCTTCTTGTAATGCTCGCACTTGTCTCTGGAGCTCTCTAACCTCAGGTGTCACAACACCAGCTCTTCCACCACGTTCCCTTCGTGGAGGCATTTTTGCGATGCACGCTAAAACCCTAACCACGGTCCTGGTGCAAACTGCCTCATAGTCAAAAATCTATTTACACACTCAGAAACTTCTCGCTCTGATACCACTTGATGAAGGGTGCTCCCCTTAATGCCACAAACACATAACAGAAACAGAGAAACAACCTTTTGCAAGAATAGAAAATGGGCTTCTTATTATCTCCACAAATGTGGAATTACAAACTTTCAGAATTACAATATGCAAAGCCACATGGGCATTCCCCTTACAATATTCTGTAGGACAAAGCCTTGAATTATTACTCAGATCCACCCAAGCAAGCGCCAGTCAGCCGGGGGTTCGACCTCGATCCGGAGCCTCTAAGGTCCTGAAAATTGAGCTCAAAGGTTTTGCACCCTAAAATCTCAACAGTAAATCCTTAATAACTTCACCAATACAGATGATCTATCAATGAAATTTAATTGGCATTCTTATATGACTAAGATGAACCTTCACCTAAAAAATTAGAACTTTCTGAGTTCAAATGAACAACTTACTAAAAATAGTAAGTTTCCAAATATAGCAACTTTGTACAAAATAGCCCTTATTGAAAAGAAAAACACATATTTTTGGGTGATGCAAGATTTCCCTTACACCCAGGATGCTCCTGCATCAATCCCTCTTGACTCCAAAAGCATCATGGACATTGCCTCACTGCCAGTCAGGCGTCCACAGCTTCGACGAGGTTGTCACTATAATCCCATGGAGATTGCTCTACTTTTGGTGAATTATTCTTTCAAACACCTGTAGAGATGTCTGCATATCCCCAAAGCCAATTATTTGGTCTTTTATCTTAATTTTATTTCCTTTTCTCTTTTCTCTCTTTTGATATTTCATTTCTTTTACCTTTTCTTGGCTTGTGAGCAGTGAAGCCCACTATGGGTTAGGGAACTACAGTGGCATTGAAGCAAGATTTTAAAATTTTCACTAGTCATGACCTCTCCCAAAGAGTCCTCAATGACTCAGAGAAATTGATTAGGTGTGAAAGATATAGTAATTTTAGAGTTCAAATGTTGAGACACAATATATGATTAACCTTCCAAGTTTAGTTCACATTCCACCCCATGACAAACATAAGATAGGCAACCTCAGCTTCTGAGGATCTTCATAAATAGTTATCTAGAAAATGAAATAAACAAGACTTAGTGGAACCTCCAGATTGAGTTTAGGAAACACGTAACACCTTCTCACAAATGAGAACCCCTATCCTTCAAGCTGCCTGGTAAAACCAAAAACCCAAAACCAAAACCAAGGGAAAGAAAACCAAAACCACTTGAGCAAGAAAACTCAGGGGAAACAAACCCCAAACCAAAAAAGAAAAGCAACCTAAACTACAGGAAACCCAAAACCCCACAGAGGGAAGAAAACCAATAGGAAAGAAATGATAGGGGAAAAAAACCAAAAACCCCCCTAAACTACAAAAAGAAGACAGAACAAGAAAGCAGAAAAATGAGGAAACCAAAATGAAGAATACAACGGAAACCTAGACTAGCTATGTACAAGGTTTATGGAAGGAAACCTAGGGTTGGAAATAATGCTTGAGGAACTGTCCATTGACAGGCAATGGTACTTCCTCTCCTATAAGATTCTTCAACTTAAATGCATTATCTCCCAGTATTTCAGAAATTTGATAAGGGCCCTTCCATAAATTGTCAAACTTATCATGGTCACCTCTCTTCTCATGGGCCCTGTCCCAACGGAGAACCAAATCTGAGATCCAAAACTCCTTTACCTTAGCCATTCTTTCAAACCATCTCTTGACTACTCCCTGATGTTTCACAAAATTTTCCAGTGCCTGATCCCTTCTCTCTTCTAAATGCAGTAATTAAGTCAGGTGTGTCTGCACTCTATCTTCTCCCTCCATGTACTCTTGCATAAATTGTAATGTTGGGATCCTTAATTGAATTGGGAAGACTGGATCTTGTCCGTAAACCAACTGATAGGGAGATGTCCCTATAGAGCTCTTAATTCTAATTTTGTCTGCCCAAAGGGCCAATCTTAATTGTGTGTGCTAATCTTTCAGATTCTTGTCTAGTAACTTTTTGATGGAGATCAGCAAATTCTTATTTGTTGATTCATCCAATCTGTTTCCTTGTGGATAGTAGTTTGATGAGAACTTTAAAGTTATCCCATATTCAAATTCCTAATTAGAAAACTTCAAAGATGTAAACCCAGAACCATTGTCGCACACCAAGGCGTGTGGACATCCAAACCTAGTGATGATGTTTTCTTCAAGGAACTTGATGACTACTTCAGTCGTGCACTATTTAATAAATTATGGCTCTGACCACCGTGTGCAATAATCCATAGCGGTTAGGATGTATCTATGTTTTCCTAAAGAAGGAGGATTAATTAGACCAATAAAATCTAGCCCCCATTTAGCAAAAGGTTTCACTTCAATAACAGGCTGCAACGACATGGCAGGATTCTTTTCACGCACGATGGCTACTTGACATGTGTGATAGGTTTTTACATGTTCATGTGTATCCTTGATTAATGTAGGATAGTAATATCCTACCCTTGAAATTTGATGGGCCATAGCTAGACTACTTCTATGAATTGTCCCATGCTTACTGTGGAATTGCTCAATAATTTGACCCGCTTCCTCCCTATTGACACATCTTAGATAGATTCCATCATGATTCTTTCTATATAGGATAGCTCCCTAAAGCATAAAATGTTGACTTTTCATTCTTAATGCTCTCTTTTGTACTTGATTCAAGTGCGCAGGGGACTTATGATTCAACAAGTAGTAGACAAGGTCATCATACCATTCATCCAGAGACACTTCTTCTAACACATACACTTGTTGTACTAATCCAGGTCCAGTCGCGATGATTGTTTGTGTCAGAGCTTTCCCATGGACCAATTTCATCGGTTGTATTTCCATGTCATATTCCTAAATGATGGCCATCCATTTTCCTCTTCTTTCTCCCAACTCATTCTGCATTAACACGGTTTTTACTGTGGCATCGGGAACTATTGCGTACAATTTTCTTCTCAAAATGTAATGTTTGAATTTCTTTATTGCCTTCACTAATGCGTAGGCTTGTTTTTCAACATTTGGGTATCTCAATTCTACGTCCTTCAATGGGGAACTCATGAATGCAATAGGATGCTCATCTTTCTCTTTTGATCTTTGAGTGAGAATAGCCAAACACATGTGTTCTGAAGCAAAGGAATATATGTAAAATGTTTTTGTGTAATTTGGGTTAACCAGGACAGGAGCATCCACAATAGCTTGTTTGATTTCTTCAAATTCTCTTTTTGATGTTGGTTTCCAATCTATTTTTGCACCCTTATTCAACATATCATTCAATGGTTTGACTATCTTAGCGAATCCAATGATGAACTTCCTAACAAAGTTGATTTTTCCAAAGAATGACTTCAATTCTTTCTGGCTAGCCGGTAGGCCAATCTTGGAGATGGCTTCAATGCATTCAAGATCAATTGAGATTCTATGTTCAGAGATCATGTGACCTAATATTTTTCCTTCGGTGATAGTGAACATGCATTTCTTTGGATTTAATGATATCCCATATCTTCTACATCTCTAAAAAATTCTTCATAAATCATTTATGTGATCTTCTCTATGCCTGGAAAACATAGTAAGATCATCCATGTATATAATGATGCATTTCCCAACCAAATCTTTGAAGGCGTAGTCCATGGCTCTTTGAAAGGTGGCTCCAGCATTGATCAAACTGAAGGGCATTCTTCTATAAGCAAATGTGTCCCACTTTGTTGTAAATGCAGTTTTCAATCTATCTTCTTCCTCCACCATTACTTGGTTGTATCCAGAATAGCCATCTAAAAATGACATCATATGAGACCCATTCACAACTTGTATTACTTCATCTAATGATGGCACTAGATAATTGTCTTTCTCTAAAGCTCTATTAAGATTTCGAAAATGCACACATAATCTTATTTCTCCATTTTTCTTTCTAACAAGAACTAGGTTGGCAACCCATGTTGAGTGTCTAACTGGAAAGATAATCCTTGCCGAAAGTAGCTTCCTAACCTCTTTCTAGATCAATGGTTCCAACATCGGATTTATCGGCCTCTATCTCTGTCAGAAAGGCTTGCTACCTAGATTGAGCGGGATTGTATGAGTGATGAGGGATGTATCATATGTCTTCAAATCTTCATATCCCCATGCAATCACATCAAGAAATTCCTTTATCAAATTCAGGATGCTTTCTTTTTCCTCCAGAGTACAAACTTTCCCAATAAAAATATTCTTGACATCTTTCTCTGTTCCTACATTTACCTTTTCGCATTCACCTCCATCAGATGTCTGGTACTTAAGGGCACTCAGTCTATCAGAATCAAAGATTCTTTCCAACTCTATCATTCCTTGAGGAATGGTGTTTGTCCTTAAATTCATGATTTCATCAATTTCAAACTGTGCTTGTTGTTGTTCTCCTTCATCGATGACTTGTGCTTCAAACACCCTCGAACTTGTTAGAAAATTGAGGATATGCTTATCATCCTCAAAAACCTAGAAATTTGTAACATTGTCAGGGACTGAGGGTATTCAAGTTAGTTCAACTGTGAATTTCTTCACACACTCCATGGCCAATGGTTCCAATGAACTTGCAGATTGGGCCAGTGAATTCGCCACTAGATTATTTCCTCTACCTATCCTTTTAATGTTGAAAGTGTCAAAGCTTTCAATTAAGTCCCAAACTCTATTGCAGTAGCAACCTAACCTTTTGTCATGGCATGCATATTTCTTCAAAACTTGTCCGACCACTATGTCTGAGTCTCCATGAGCATGCAAGATCTTGGTTCCCTTTCAGATAGCAAGTAGCAATCTGATAACCAAAGATTCATACTCAGCCACATTATTTGTGCATGGGAACTACAATCTATGTGTCTCCAAATAAGTTTCTCCATTTGGGATAACTAGCTCAATGCCTGCTCCATTTCCTTTTTTTTACTTGGATCCATCAAATGATACTGTCCATGTTTGATCGTCATTTTGTGTGTGAGAGGATTCAGATCTTGGTCCTGTTAGGGATTTTTCTTGTATGAATCACAGTGCTTGAAATAACTAGTTGAACACCATGCCTTCTAATACTGATTTAGAGACAAGAAAAGCCTAATTGCTAAGGACTGGATAAGGTCCTTCTTCATTTTTGAGCTCCACATATACTCAGGCAGGTTTTAGCTTTTATGATGGTTGTTTACACAGTATGTTATAGTGTGGACACTGATTTTCTATGTATCTTTGTTAAACCAACTTATAAATCACCTTACAAATGACCAAGCATAACCAGATGCAAGATTTAACCATACAGACTATGATTGTACATATAGAAAATATCAGTGATACAAGCATTTTCATCCTTCTTCCTTTTCTTATAGGAGGGATAACCTAATGATCCACTCTCCAAGAGATCAATAATATGGACACTGTCCTGCTGACATAGGTCCTTAATGAGTTCAGCTCATTTGTTCTTAGTAACAAAGTATTTTGATTGAATTTGGTTTTGATATCTTGAAATAACTTGGACAAAGATAGATTATCAGACTATTTTCTGAACCAGTGCCTATCCTTTGGGCTACAGAGTTAAATAAGATAAGATTTCATAGAAACAAAATACAGCAGATTGCCTTACAACCCACATACAATTCAGATAAGTTGCCTTAAAAATTATCCTGTCACCTCAAAACTATTGTATCAAATCCTTAAACAAAGCAGTATGCTCCCTGAAACTACTTACAAAACTAAGTTCTTTCCTTAAAAGAAACTTGCAAGTAATCAGATAGTTACCTACTAACCAGAATGCTTCAGAATACCTTGTAAACTTAACATAAAAGAGCATACATAGAGAATAAAGAGAAAACAATGGAAGAGAGTAAAATTGCACCATATATTATTTATATGATCTAGCTTTTCATACATGAAAGATTATACAACTTCAAAAGATAGACAGCAACCCAGAACATCTGAATTCTGCAATATATTATCTCCTTTCCAAAATGTTCCAACATCAAGGACCCTTTACCATTACAATTCTTTTGCTATATATAGGTTTTTGACCATCTTGGAATCCCTTAAGGATGCAACAAGCTTCGGATGGTCAAATAAAATCTAACCCTAAAGTTACAAGAGAGACAAAAAGAAAGAGAGAGAAGAAGGGGTGAAAGGACCAAGTCAAAAAGATAGAAACATATATTTCTTGTTCTTCTCCCAATCTAGCGACTGCAATCATATTTGTAGATGGTAGCTGGTAGTATTTATGTTCAGTCTAGATAGTTGTGCTTGCCTACTCACCTACATTCTCCTTTTGTAATAATTGTCCCTCTTGTTTTGAACAGTGCAGTGCCAAGTGTTCACCTTACTCATCGTCCAAAATTTCTTCTTCAACTATAGGCTTCTTTTTCTTTGGTGTAGTCATAATTTCCCAAGCCTTTACTTCATCATCTGATGGCCACTTGAAGTCCTGAGTACTCTGTACTTTCACTTTTTGCCTATCCCATCTAGCATCAGTGATATTTTTGACATCAAGTAGGAACTTGTTGATGTCAGTCTCTGCTTTGAAGGCTTCATCTAATATTTTATTGAATCCTTCTATGTCATCATCTCCCTTTAAGGAAGGAATAAACCTATTGAAATTATTTGAAAAGAGGCTCAATTTAACCTCTATCTGGTTTAATTTTCCTTTGAAGAATGAGAGAGAAATATTGTCTCTTTTGATCTCATCTTCAACTTCTATGACTATTGGAGGAAAATATGGTCTTATGGCTTGTAAAGATGACAATTTTTCAAATAAATTTTCCCTAGCAGACCACTTAGTGAAGTAAGGGTTTAGAATGGCAAGGTACCCCATTACCTCAATATGCAATACTAGCAATTTATTGTATGTATTGACTACAACATCAGTTCTATCTTTTACAATCTCAATTCTATGTTGTAGTATGCCTTTCAATGCCTTCAAAGCTATTGCATTTCCCTTTTCTTCATCCACCTTTTTTTACACAACCTCTTCTGACTTAGGCTTATCTTCAATCTGCATTGGTGGTGGTTGTGCAGGTACATATACCACCTCAGGCTTTGCTTCCAATTCCTCTGTTAATGTCTTGATCATCTGATCTCACTGGTATAGTTGTATGTGGCACATATCCCTATCTTTAGATAGTGCATTTGTTTCTTCCAAAAAAGTACTATACCTCTCAAACAATTGCTTGGTCTTGTCTTCATTCAATTGAGCCCAGTGTGTCATGATTTAGGAGATTTTTAAGTCCCCTTGTATTTTGTACAGACCACACCATCTAATTACCCACCATATTCTCTTGAATATTTACTAACTGGGGCTTCTGGTCTTTTGGGCTTAAGGTCCACATTGCAAAAGCCTAAGATTTTGGGCTATACCCAAATCTTTTTATCATGTCTCCTACCTGGACCTCACTAGCCATTTTAAGATCTGTCTGCTTTCTAATTTGGTCTATAATGAAAGCAGATGCTAAGTCCCATCCCTCAGCAAACAATATCCCACTTCCTAGCACCATCTTCCTGTCATCCTTGGGTGAGATATCCTCATTCTCAGGATCATAATTCTGTAAGGCCACTAGGGCTTCATTTGTAATTGTTTCTTTCTCATCAACTATTAATTGAGATCTTATTTGCTCTATTTTATGCCATCTTAGGAAGTCTTTAAACTCCTCTATTTTTACAAAGCTGTCATCATCTAAAAATTTTTGTTGATGAAGCAATCTTTCATCAACACAGGCTCTGAGTGGTATTTCAACTTCATCCTCTAGGTCAGGTCATTGCTTCTTGCCTTCCCTGATTTCTTTTCTTAGGTTATGGTCATATAACCTAGTGCCAGGTACTAAGGCCTTAGCCTTGTCTTTTTTCTTACTTTGTCCTTCCACTGAAGGCTGCCCTACTTCCAACTTCTACCTCTTTGCAGTAGGTTCTTCTACATCATTAGGATGGGTAGCAACTGTTAGATCAATAATGTGTCCTTCTACTCCCTACAACTGTGGAATCTCATCCATTTCTTGCTCTGAGGCTTGTTGTGGTGAAGGATACATGGGAGGACGTGCATAATCACTATCATCACCACTATCATATTTTGATTCTGAGTGTTCAGGTGTCTGATCACCTTTCTTGTCTAGAACTGTATTCAGTTGCTCTACAAGCACATAATAGTTATTTATCATGGCCTTGATTCTATCAAAATATTAGAGGTCAGGGTAAAAACCCCCAAAGAACAACCCATTTCTTTTTATCTATTTCTCCAGCTTTAGCAACTCCTGGATTCTCAGTCTTCTTATGTGGATGTCATCTTCATCCAAGATGTTCCTTGTTGCATCTTTTTCTATGCACTCACAGTGGACATTGGTATTAGGGATGGTAGGAGTATACAGTTTCCTAACCCCTACCATGAAGCCCTCTCGATCAATGTATCTATAAGGGGCTACCCCCATTTTATACTTTTCCAACCATTGACCCACTTCATCAATGGCATTCTTGCCAATTGTAAAGTTGGAAATTTTGAACTGCCTAGGGGTTATAGTCCCCTTTTTGTGTGGTGCAAAGTACTCATTGTCTGTTAACATCAACTGCCATATGAATTTCATTGCAGCTACTCTTGCAGGCACATGATATGGTAATAGATGATGTGGGTGAATACACCCATATACCTTGATAATGGTATAATTCTCCTCCAAGAAGAAATCACCCCAATTATGATTTCCAGGCCAATTTTCCTTATAATTACAGGGCCTAAGCAGTTGTATAACCTTCAAAGGGACTCTAGTTCTGCTTGTTCCCAGACTCTGTACAATTGGATACACAATCCAATTCTGAAAAGCATAGTAGTCACACTCCCTAGAAGTGTAATTCCAAACCCTGACCCAAAACTGGATAGGATTTGGTGTTGTTTGATAAAATCTTTGAGGACTCAAATTATGAACATCCATGACTACAAAATTGAAGTATAAGAGGAGGTGCATTAGGACTGAATAATGCAAAAATTTAGGTTCCTTCTCCTTTGGATTCTTTAGTATTTTCTAGGTTGCAATGAAACCCTCATGCATTTCATCAATTATGTGTTGTATGTAGTCATAGCTGGTGCTTGAATGCACCTCTTGCAAGTCTAGTACCATCATTAAGATGCTAGCATTGATTTTCTCTGCATCT
>MU228126.1:947825-1001465 GCA_018584345.1 Thuja plicata | reverse complement strand
TGGTCTTTGTCAGGACATCATAGTGATTAGCTAGGTCTAAAAATAGGTCTACATCAAGGAAGACATCAGGAACAAGCAATCTAGCTAAACCACATGTCCAAGGGTTTGATACTGGGATAGGCTTATCGGAATTTTTATAGAAATAATTGAAAAGGGAGAAACTTGTTGTCCCTAGAGTCATAGCATCTCAAATATCTTTGTACTCATCCAAGAGGAAACTTGCATTAGCCTTCTTATTCTGCGTTGAACCAGGTAGAAGACGAAGAAACTCATCAGAAAAACTTGCCTTTCATTTCTGTTCCTCTTCACTCCCTCCACTTGTTGAAGAAAAACTCATAGGTCTGCTCATATTTGCAATACTATGAATCTCTTTCTCCTTACCGATATTGAAACAAATCTATTTCTGAAATCAACTGATTATTCTAAGCACAATTTCCTAAAATTTAGAACTCTTTGATCTATTCTGGAAACACAGCAAGCTGAGAAGAATATTTCTTTTTCTAAATACTTAGAAACTTTGGCTCTGAAAATTGAAAGCACGATGAATGAGAATGAATGCACCATCAACTCCTTATAGCCATCATTCAGATTACATAGCTCATAATTTGAAAACATTAGTTCTGTCATTAATTTGACATGCTGTGAACTTGAAAAAACCTAGTCGTAGTTTCTGAGCTTGACAGGAAATCAAATTTTGAAAAGTGAATCCTCGGAACAATCATATAACATTTAAAAGAGCTGACATGTCATACTATGATTTTTTATGTGTCTTACATCTCAGCTACTCTCTTTGCACAGTGATCAAAATACAAGCCTGTGATTGGTTTCCGAGCAATTTACACTGTCACATTGAAAAAATTGTCGCCGCTTTTAGATTTTGGGTTCAAGCGACTGCGCGACTGCATTAAGTCTCTTTATCATGGGCCTCTGTCACTAACCATGGTTTCATCTCAAGACATGGTGACAATGCATATTCTTACCTTTGGCTGACCCAAGTCATGATTTAGCAATTACGCGACACACTTGAAATCATAGTCGCACACAGTTAACATTAACTTATCATTCTTTCTGAGACCTTGCAACTAACTGTCTTTCTTAACCTTCATGGTTAATTCCTTGTCACTGAGTGTTTAATTTTTATTTCAAGAATATGCGACCACACCTAGTCGCTCGATCGCGGAATCAAGTCCTAAATGTTTAACTTCACCATAACAGGTTAAATGCGCCCCTTTTTGCACTTCTGACGACTGCACGACATACCTTAATCACCAAGTTAGGAGGACTTTTCCCTTAGGGCACTTTTCTTCTCAGACTTCATGACCACCATCAGATCTTCTTATTCCTTCATCCTATCACCATCGCTTAATTTCTATATTCTTGTGCATACCCTTAAATCATTCCCAGACACTGCGACTAAAGGGAAAGTACTTAGTCTTGTTGTCGCTGAGTGCATTTTCTGCTTCTGGCGACCATGCGATAATCCTTTAACATCCACTTGCCTTATGACACATGTCACATAGTCATTTGTCCTCTTGCTGCATAATGGAAAACTGAAACATCATTCTTTTCTAGCGACAACCCGACTAAGCATTACTGTAAACCACAGAGGGTTAGTCGCGTAGTCTCAGATAGTATTTCTTAACCGCTGTTTCTTTTCGAGACCACGCAACTGAAGGCCTCACTTAACTGTTAACTTTGACTCATTTGGTGATAAAGTGACAAAAGGTAATCATGAAGTCTGAAGACATTTTCATAACTGTTAAAAATCTCCTGCGATCACCCAACTAAGCGGTGGGTCCCTTCTTCATAAAGCCTGATAAGATGGTTATCTTGTGACTACCCAACATAAAAGAATCGCTGAGTCTCGTTGTGCCAAAGGAATATTCTGATTTTGAACGAGACCACACGACATAAGAAAAATGCCAAGTCGGGAAGGCTTATGGAATATTCGCTCGGGGTATCACGATAAGGCGATTCAATTGAAACACATGCCTTAAGTGAATGGAAAAAGTAACGTTGAAATAGAACAACATGACTTAGGGTTTATTTTCAACATTTAATACTTGGAAAAACAATGGTTTTTTAGGGTTTTTACAAATTGAGCAAGGTTTACACTTGAAAACCTGAAACTTGACAAGGGTAAGGCCACAAGGAACGAGAGATAACAGAATTGAGCACATCAGAATATAGAGAGCAGGACAAGGAACTAGAAAAACTGCCAAAATAGGAAATACAACCAACAGGTCCATCTATCTTTTCATCATGGTCTCCTTGGAAACTTTGATCTTTACCTTCTCCAATTTCTTGATGTTGTGGCCTCGTCACATGTGGTGAATTTTCAACATTCAGGGAATTTTCAACATTGACGACCTCTCCAACATTTCTAGTTATTGATGCTTCAGGAACCATCTTTGACACTTGGGAAATTGTATCTTTACACATCATGCATGAAACTTTTGAGTGGAAAGCATTGTGAATCCTACACCAATTGGGTAACAGTAGGTTTTGAATGCAAGCATCTTTGCCCAATTCAACTTCTTGTTTCACACTTCTTAGGACAAAGTTCTTAGAATTTTGAAACATTTCCTCATTCAAAGTTGGCTTTGGATCATTATCAACAGGGGCTTTAGTGAACTTGGGGATCATGTCTGGACATCCTCCTTGATTGTAGCCTTGTAACATTAAAATTTCTCTAGTTTTGGGCACATATGATCCCAAAGTTGTTTCCATGAATAAAACCTCATTGTCTCCACTATACTCGGTTATTAGCAATCGGAGCCTAGGTGTACTTTCTATCCTAATCTGATTTAGGATTCCTCTCCATGGTAGCCACATATGAGAAAAGTCAGTAGCTATGTATCCATTCAATTTCCTTTCCCAATCTCTACTTAAAATCATACCATATCCTTCTAGAATGTCCACGACAGATATATCGATGTAGCTTTGGATCCGTGGATCTGAAGCAAGTTGCATATGAATGTTATTCAATTCTCCCACAACTGGGACTTCGGTTTTATCTAGCTATGTCACTTTCTTGTCTGTCTGCAGTGGGATCAATCCCAATTTTTTACAAATCTCCAGGGGCATTACATAACTAGATGCACTAGAATCTATCAAGCAGTTATGTAAAATTTTCCCAAATATTCAAACTGACATGAGGAACAGGGCAGGCTCCTCTTTTCCTTGATACAAAATCATAGGATTTTGTTCCCTTGGATTAAATTCTTCATTCTTTGTACTGTGTGAAGTATCATCTCTATTTTGATTCATCCTTTGTTCCTTTTGAGCATCGGTATTTCCATTTCCCTCTTTTCCCTTAGTTGTGGGGTCACTTTGTGATATGGCTCCATCTGATATGACCCTTCAGTCATCAGGAAAATTTTGTACCATTCCAATGAAGATTGGAGGAATTTGGTTTGCATCAAATGCATTTGGTTGTACACCTTCCACAACATTAGTATTCTGCACAAAACCAGACTAAGGGTTGTTGGGGTTGGTCCTAGGTGGATGTGACACACCTTGGGAAATGTTCCTAGGGGTGACATCATTCAAACTTCCCAATAAGGTTTCTCTAACTTATGGGATTTTCATCAATTCATATAACGACAAACTAATTTTGATCTTCTTGAATTCTTCTAGCACGAAAGAGCTCAGCCTCTTGAATTCCTCTCTGGGAGGATTTTCTTTCTGTCTCATTTCTCCAGGATGAGTAGTAGATTGTGTAATAAGTTGTCCTCTTTCATTTTGTGGAGCATTTGTTGCTGTCAGTTGCCTTCTTTCACCTTGTGAACCAGCCAATGGTCAATATTCTGGTGAGTCTCTTAGAGTACTCAGTACATTACTCGCACCGGGGTGTGGAGGTGTGGAAAAATTGTTCAAAGGAGTTGATGTTGTCATAGGTTCATGATTTCTAGAATTCCTCTAATATGTTTTAAGAGTCACATTTCTAGAAGTTTGTTGAAATGCTTGAACTTCACTTACTCCTTCTACCAGGACATTGTTGTATAATGGAGGGAAGGAAAACCCATCCTTATACCATGGTTCATTCAGGGATGCATGTGGAGGCTGATTTCTTAGTGGAACTTGATACACGGGCGCCTCCATAGGACCATTGGCTGATGCGAGTGGGAATCTCTAATTATCCTACACTGGCATGTAATCTTGCATGTCAGGTAGAGGAAAAGTGAAATCATCAAAGACCAACATTTGGTCGTACCTCGGTGAAGGAACCAATTCATACCCTGTAGGTGGAGGATTTTTAGGTGTAGTAGTGTTTCTTACTTCTCCTTTGAAGATGTAGGCAACCCTCTAAAATTCTTGGCATTGTAACTCAGAATGATTATCTGTCTCATGCAATCGACACCATCTGGACAATGCTACTTCGGCTAGGAAAACCTTATCTGTCAGTCAGCTTTCAGTAGCTGGTGGATTTTCTAATGGTGAGGGTACACCACCATTATTTGGATTTGTGTTCCATGATCTTCTCTGGTGTCCTTGGTTGTTATTACGATACCTAGAATTGTTCTCTAGATAATTTTGATTATTGCTTCGATATCCAGAATTATTATCATGGTATCACTGATTATATCCTTGAGGATTCTCTTGGTGAGTGGGAGGGTTCCCTTGATATCCTTGGTTGTTACCTTAATGTGACTGGTAATTTCTTTGTTGATTCTGCAATTGATTATTTTTATTTCTAAGGTAGGTAACCTCAGTGGACAACTTCTTTACTTGCTCTATTAGATCCCTCATCTCTTCTCTTTCTTCTTGAGTCCTTGTCGTAGTTGTCATGTTCTAGAGATATATAGGTTGTGTTGGCATTGCCTGAGACATAGGGGCCCCTGGATGCAGCACTAACTGATTAGAAGGAATAGGAACATGATTAAGAGCAAGCATATGGTTCATTGTTCCTTGATTCAAAGCATTAGGATTTCCAAACAAATTCGGTGCTCCCATAGCAGTTGCTAGTGACTGTAAACTTACCCTCTCAGCCTCTGCGTACACTTGAATCAAACTAGTAGGAGGTGGATGAGTCTTCTAGACAAACATGGAAGTGAAGCAATCTAGGGATGCATAGTAAATAGATCATGTTGTATCATCACCCATGCGATAGGGATCACGCAATCTTGAATAGGCCCTTTGGAACCTATTGTTGAAGGCACCAATTGACTCATGTTCTTGCCTTCTTATCTCAATAAACTGCCTATACAATTTTGCTAGAGTGATTGGCAGTCTAAACTTTCTCAGGAAAGCATCCTTCAATTCTTGCCAAGTTGGGATTGAATTCAGAGGTAGATCGATGTACCAATAAAATGTTTCCTCCCCTAGTGAGTAGGGAAATAGCCTACAAGCAACATCCTCTTCTTGAACATTTCTATTTTGAAGAGCATCATTGAAAATATTAATGTGCTCATTAGCAGTGTGGTTGACATCATTAACAAAGAACTTAGAACAGAAATGCTCTGGATTCTTTGGCATATTATGATAAGCAGCAAATGTTGTGAGAGGCGACGCATTTTGGGGGTGCCATTGTTGTTGTGCCATTATTTGAATGGCTGCAGGAGAAACTACTTGTATGGGTATCTAAACTATTATTTGCTGATTTTGTGTAGTTCCTTCTTGATTTAATCCTTGTTGCACTTGATTAGTTTCTTACACTCAACATTGTGGAGGTGGAGTTTGAAATAACCTCGTGAGATCAGCTACACTTGGTGAGTTTTGGCTTGTAGATGCTCCTCTCTTGCCTTGCCTAGGCTTTGGATCAAACTTTAATTCTTGTAATTCTTTTGCTCCCAGAGTGGATCTTAAAATTCTCTGATGGACCTCAGGCAAAAATGAGTTAATGCGCTCCAGTATGTGAAATCTCCTTAATTCTTTCTGATGGGTGCTGGGAATTGAATGATTAATGCTCTTTGAAGAGCTGCTTCGATCCTTTGAGACTTATCTTCTTCTTTGAATCTGAGATTTGGCTAAAGGATAGGTATGACGTCCCTATGTAGTAGTACCATCTTGATTCATGACGCACAATCTTTTAACACTTATGAGGCCCTCCTTCTAGCACCAGTTTCTGTTGATGTGCATTTTATGACCCACCAAATAGTAGAACAAAACACTGAGGTATCTTATCCTCTCTTGATCAAAGTTCTATATATGCTAAGATTGTGAGAAGATCATATAGGTCACTCAAAGGTTCCTTTTGTGTCAGGTCTTGACCATGGATAAGCTCGGTGGTAAATGTGATTTTCTGAATATCAAAAGGGGGCCTTACATTTTCAGTCTTGAAAGGTATGTAATGAAACACTTTTTTGAAATTCATAGAATATGCAGAAAGAAAAAGGAAGTAGGGTTCAAAAATTATAATCTACTCCTAAGGGAAATGATAGCAATAGTCAATACTTTGGTGGACAAATTCCCAATAACCAAGTTTCACTTTACCAAGTTATACTACAACTACACAAGAACCGGTGCAATCTTCAAGGTTTATGAAAAGGATTTCCATACCACCACAGACATCATCGTGAAGAACAATGTACGTGAATGATAGAAGTTAAACATATGCCTGATTGAGGTTCAGGCTAACTTTGCACAATGATTTACAATCATTAAAACATCAAAAGTATGAACTGAAGGAACTCATCAAAACACCATCATATTTATTATTACAATCACAACACTTCATCTAACTTTATCCAACAAATCTAACTAAATGAGGGAATTATGAAACCAAGCAAGCACTAAAACACATCAGGTATTCACCATGAAACCAACAATGAAAACTTTATTGTCTCATTAGCTCTTTAGAAACAATCTCAAAATTTTCTCCTTACAAATGAGAAGTGAGGCCTTTATATAGGTCCTCGAATATAATGAGTGGCCCAGATCAAACAATAACCGATGGCCCAGATTTTTCCACCTCAGTCCTAATTAGGGTTAGGTCAAGGAAGAGGGAATCTACATTAATGCAAAAAGGAATCCACCATCATAATGGGCAATAAATACCCATTATGCGTGCATGCTTAGAAGGAGAGTGGGGTGCAATAAATAACCATTAACGGTGCCCACTATGCATTAAATGCATTTCTATCATGGAATCTACCTTTCACCACTCTACCTGAATGCCCAAAATCTTCCTAATACTACTTCTAACTCATCTATATTGATGCCCAGTACTGATTCCTACTTGAATTCCAAAGCTACTATAGCTCGTTCAGCTTTCCTTGAGCTGTCCTCCCATTCCGGCAACAAATCCTGAGTAGTGTGCATATCATTCGAGAAGGTGGAGAAGTTCTTGAAATCATCCTTGGTGAAGAAGTTCAATCTAAAGAAATCCTCCAATTTACTCTTCAGGTTGTCCATAGTTATCTCATTTTCATACAACCCTTTTGATACCAGTGATGCGACAGTGTTGGAGATTTCTTTCTTGATGTTCTCAGCTATTCCCTTCAATCGAGAAGATTCCTCAATGAAATGCCCAACCATTTCCTTGGCCATAAGCACAGCTCCATACCATCGGGTGAAATCATATGCTTCTCCCTCTTTAATGATTCCATGGTCAACTAGGACCTGCCTGGGCGTCTCCATCAACTCCTATAATTCTGCTATCATCTTGTCCTAATAGATATTCTCATATTCCCATGATTCTTCCATGCATTGAATCTAGGAAAGGATGGCCAATGCCCTATTGTAGACTCACACTAAGTCCTCAGCATGCTTGTGGGCTTCATTTTGGATGCCCTTGATCCAAGCCTCTGCCCCTTGAGAATTTATCCTAATCCTATCTATACTCTCTACTGCTTTAGTTGGAACAATTGACAGAGGGACAAAAGATGGACCTTCCTCCCTTACTAGATGAGGTAGACTTCTGATGTAGTCACATAATGCTCTAATCTCTGCCTTTTGCCTCTGATACTTCTTTTCTAATCTCCTCATCTTATTCTTGACCGCTTGTGTAGAATCATCAAGCTCCTCTAATACCTGCTCTCCGGAGGCATGACCTAAGTCACACTCGGCCACGTTATACTCATCTGGAGCAATTTGATCCTTTTTTTTGTCCATGGCCGGTGTTGCAAGCTGAAGGGTTCTGGACCCATATTCATCTCGCACAATCTTTGCAAACCTCATAGCCTTTCCCTTCTCATGCAATTGGTTGACCCTGTTCATAATTTCTTGCAATTTGAAAGCTGGGTCAACATCATTTTCCTGACTTCTTTGTAGCCTCTACCTCACCCATTCTAGAATGGTGGCTCCTTGATTCTTCTGAACCTCCATTTTCTTCACCTCCTGCACCACCCTTGTATCAATTTCTTTAGCTCCATGACTTTCTGTGATCACCTCTGGGGCTGGTGTCTTTATCATGGGAATCTCATCTTCAGCCATGGGAATCTCTTCCTCTATTATCCTTCTAAAGAAAACAACAAGAATTTCCTTAGTGGTAACATATTTTTCCTTACTTTTTGTTGGTGCAAGCCTTTCATTGGCGTTAATGCTCAATCTGTCCTGAGCTGACCTCGTCACATGTTGCTCTCCTTACTCAGCTCTCCCCCTACTTGATTCTACTTCTTGCCTGGAAAAGGCGCCTATCTCTTGCACACTGGGAGTCTGGCTAGGTGAGGATGGCATCTCTTCAACTCTTGGTCTCTTCTATTGTGGCTCTTAAATATGGAGATCCAACCTTCTCTTTGTGTGTGTTTATTAAGCAATATTCCTTTCTTTCCTATGCTCCAAACTCCCTGAGAAAACTTGTCCTTCTTCCATTCTTTCTTTTGATGCTTTCTTTGGTCTTTCATCCTGTAGTGGTTGATGCCCTAATAACTCATAAGTCTAGTCCTCCTTTGGTATACTCATTCTACCAAGTTGGCACTCGATCCACCACCTTGTGAAGTCCAGGACTATTTTTTCCAAAACATCAAGGTCTGGGGTCTCCTTTCTTTGCCAGTCATAGGGACAAGTAACCCTTTCCTTTTTTGGATTATACCCTTTCTGAAGCATATTTGGATCTTCCTTCATTTGATCAAGTATGTGAAAGAGTTTGCAAGCTCTGATCATGTTCAGGGGCAATCTGGAGCACATCCTTTTCTTAGTCTCATTTTCATCTACAACATTGGTCCAAAAATCCTCAAGGTGTGTCCTATGCTAATACCATGCTCCTTCCATTGACTTGATTTTGATATAAGGATCAAAATCCAGCCTTCCTAAGTAGAATGGAAGATGGAAGAAATGTAACTCATCCTGGGATCTCTCAGCCGCCCTTAGACACGGGCACATTTCAACTTTATCCTCTCCTATGGAAATCAGGAAATCCAATCCCAGCTTCTTCTTTCCTTTCTGAATCTTGTCGTACACTATCAATTGCCGAGTAAGCTCTAACAGAACCATCTTGTCCATAGGATATCTTGGTAGCTTGTATAGTTGTGCAAACAATCCTTGCACTCAGATGTAGGAGAAGGTGGGAAACTAAATGAACCAAGCTCCGTATTCCTCTACTAGCTTCATTTCTCCTTCAGACAATCTCATGTGCAATTTCTTTTGCAGGCTTCTCACAATTCGCATTGCAAAGGCATCATTGACCCAGACATAATCAGCTATGGCCTGTAAATGCAATTGAGTGTACCACTCGTGAACTTTCAGCTGAGAAGTGCCACTTCTGATTGCTCCCTTACATCACAATCCCTCATATCTTGTATTCTGTGCCAACATGTATATGACATAGGAACTCTTGTAAAAATTTTGTGATTGCTCCAGGTTTTGCAGCTATTCACTGAGGTTGTCACTGATCATTCCTGCCCAGTCCATGTGATTGTGCTCTTCAACCACCTACTCGAAAAAGTACCACATACATGACTCGAATAGATAGGAGTGTGGCAGGCCAAAGATTCTACTCAGCATCATGATCAAGTCATTGTATTCTCTATGATAATCCAACCAAACCAACTCCTTTGGCAATTTTGAATGGTGGGATCTATTCTTTCTCAACCACTTGTCATTTATGACATTTTCACAATATTGAATTCCTGCAGAAAAAAATTTATGTGCCTGCTCCTTTGTCTTCAACACCAATTTCCTAGAAGAAGGGATTCCCAATGCCTCAGTGATTGCTGGTGGAGAAAGGTCTGCAATGATGTTTCCATCAAAATCTTCGATTGTTCTATCTTCTGAATTGAAGTGCCTGGCGCATTCCACGATCAGCTCATAATGCAGAAAAGCAGGAGCAAAGCCAGCTGCAGCCACAATTCCACTGTTCACAATTCGGGTGGCCAAATTGGTCAGTTGATGATCTTTACACCCAAACATCCTTCTGTGAAACTCTGTCATGTCTAAGCCTCCGAGATTAGTATCTCCAATCTCTGCCCACTTTGAAACAATCTTGGATTCTAGGAAAAAACTCCTTTGTTCATTCTTTATCAACTATTTCCTCGTCATGATCGTTCCTCTTGGCTCAACCATTCTTGCAAAACAAAAAAAAAAACAAACATAAGAATTTGTGCAGGAGAAGGAAAAAGAAGACCAAATTCTTATGAAGGAGGAAATTTCTAAAATCTGATAAATTCTTCATCTTTTCTCTCAGAGGTCAGATCTCTCTCTTCTTCATGAAATCATGTTTCTCCATCAACTTACTGAAAAAAATCCTCTGAAACTTTTGATCTTGAATTCTTCACGTCTTTCAAAAATAAAGAATTCTCTTTTTGTTTGGAAATTTTCTCTCTTTTCAAAAATCATGCTCAACTTTCAAGGAAAACTTCAATTGAATTCTCTTGATTCCTCAAAATCTCTCATCAACCTGTTTTCTCAAAATTTGTGTGATGACAAAATGAGAGAGAGTCTTCATATATAGATCAAAACCCTAAAAATCTGCTTTAAAAGCTAGGAAGTAATTTTAGGAAACTACTAATTTAGGCAAAGATTCTTTCCTTCAAGTGCCACTTGTCACTGCTTTTTTCCAATTTTTTCAAAAAACTTCCAATCTGAGCGCTTTACTTTATGATGAAGTTTCCATTTTATCCATCCTCTTATTTTTCTGATTTTAAATATTGAAAAAGAATAAATTTCAATATTTAATCTTTTAATATCAATCCGAAAAAAACCGATTTAATTTCACTTTACTCTTCCAAATTTTATAATTAACTTGTCACTTTTTATTAATAATTAAATATAGATAAAAATCAATATTTAATTAATAATTTCTCTTCTTTGTTTCTTTTTTTGATTTTTGAGGATTTTTAATTAAATATTAAATAAGAATTTAATATTTAATTAATATTTAAATCTAAGTCCAAAACTTCTTCTTTTCAATTTCTAGCTTTTGAGTTTTTTCAAATTTTTGGATTTTTGGATTTTTTTCAGAATTCTCCACAATTTCTGCTTTTTCAACTTCTCCATGATTTCATGAATTTTCAAGATTCTCCATCTTTCCAAATTTTTGAGTTTTGGATTTTCACGATTTTAGAATTTTCCAACTTTGGAATTTTAAGATTCTCCGAAATTCTGGAATTTTCCAAAATTTTCTAAGTTTTGAACTTTCTCACTTTTCAGATTTTTCACGTGTTCAGAATTTTCAAAATTTTCACGATTCTCTGAAATTTTGGAATTTTCCAAAATTTTCAAAGATCTAGTATTAAATAAATCGCATTCCGAGCTACCAATCAAATTTAATCTTGGCGATTACTTTCTGACCATTAATTGAATACAATCTCCCATTTTAATCTTTCATCGTCGTCGTTTTTCGAGTACCTTGAAAATGTTCACATGAAAAGACCACAAAAAGGGGGGAATTTTAAAATTTAATCCTCTCAAAAAATTAAAAACAAAACCTCTTAACTACCACCATAATGCATCCAAGTGCACTTTTAAGAAAGTGGGGAATTTTGCATTTTCCCAAATCCACGAAACTACGCCACTTGAGATTTTTTATGGGAGTGAAGGATTTAGATTTTCCTTCAAATCCAAGAAAGTGCGCTCCACATTTTTTGGGCAGAATTTAACATTGGTGGAGTATTTTTTTTTTCCCTCAAATCCATGGAAATGCGCTCCACATTTGTCGAGCGGCATTTTGCTTTGGTGGAGGATTTTCCCTGGCATCTGGGAATCCCCGACTTCCATAGAAATGCGCTTCTTTTTTCTCGCAGGAAGCATAAAAGCTTGGGTTCATGAAGGATTTCATTTGGAGTTTGACTTTCCTCTGTTAAGTGACCTCCTACAGCAACGAGTTCAGCCTGTAATCTATTAGCATAGGCAAACTTATTCTGCGCCTCTTTAGTCAGCATATCATTACATTCCAACCAGAGGAGAAGTTCATCTTGCAACTCTCAAAACTACTTCTTGATGGCATTATTTTCTTTTTTGGTTTGTCCATCAGCTTTACCTTTCTTGTTATCTTTCCTTGTTTTCCATAAATTTTCTTGTGATTCTTGGAAAGTAATCTGGAGCTTCTGCATTTGTTGAGTTGCAGAGTCAAAATGGGTCCAAAGCTTTTGGTTTTGTTCCTGTAAATGATACATATCATGCTTGAATTTCTCTTGGATACTTTGAGTACTCAATATTTCATCAAGAAGAACCTCCTTTTCTTCGTGAACATCTGAGGGCCCTTCTACAAGCATAAATTTAGAATTTTTTCTTTGTAACTTGTGGATATTATTTTCCCATTACGCTGCAAACTGCACTATTCTTCCATCCCGGGCATTTTTCGTTCATTATTTTCTCGTTGCACATCTCTCACTAAATTTTGTAATTTTGAGATCTGTGATTGTGGATCATGTGCCTCACTTTTAGCTCCTATACCATGCACAACTTCAGGTACTGGCAACAATGTCTCCTCAGATTTTGTTTCCAACTTTTGTGTTTCAAGTCCCTTTTGTTTTCCAATCTTTTTATTTAAAAGATCTACATCAGACAGCTGAGACTGCAAATCATCTATGGGTATCATTTCCTTGTGAAATTAAGGAGTCTTACATTACATTTCCATTTGCATATTATTGTTTTCTATGTGCTCTGAGCTAGCTTCATCATCGCAGAGTTCTATAATTCTATGTTGACATCCATCTTTCAGAGGTTGGCTCATTTCTTCTTTTTGTGATATGTTTTGGGGGTTGTAGATGACTTTGTTTGTAGGAGGCCATTTTATCACCTATAAACACCTTTTATTATGCCTGAAAGAAGAAAATGTGCAGAGTGCCCATCTCACCATTACATTATAGATGCATGCCTAAGGAAATCACAAATAACTTCTCTTCTTGTTACTTCCTGCATTGAAGGATCCCGATTGTTTCAAATCTTTTCTTGCAGATGGCTACCCCATGTAAATGTAGATGAACTCTTAAGCTTTAGTGAGGGACATCAGAAATGATTCCTTGGCCTTCATTCTTTGATGCCAGGAGACGTGAATCAACATATTCCTCATGATTTCTCATGTTTGGGCATCTTTGAGTGTTCATTTAGAACTATGGAGGATTCAGCTTCATGGTCTTGACTGAAACTCGTCACTCCAAATCTCAAAATTGGAAGGAAAAATAGAGCTACTAAGAAAAAGCCCAAAAAAGGGGGCAAGCAAGCTAAAAGAAAAAGACAGGGGTCCCATAGGAAATGGGTGAGTTGTGAAAATATCACAACAAGTACAACAATGATTCCTTCGAAGGAGGTTTTATCTCATCCTTCACCTCCAGGCCCACTGACGGCCAGAGAGAATATCTTAGAGAATGGGCCTAGCCCTTCTTTGGTGAAAAAGAGATCTAAGGACCCACTAGTGGGGTCCAGAGAAGAGACAAGCACTGAGAATGTCATGGTCAACCCCTCTACTACCAAAAAGTGGTCAGAAATTATTGGAGCCAAACAGGAGGGAAAGACGTCTTCTTCTGCTGGAGCTATGAGGGTTGTGTTCCTAGATGGCAACGTCTCTATTTTTGTTCCTGAATCTCTAGTGGATCACTCTATTTCTGCTATGGAGTTCACTCTAGTTGGTAAGTTCCTTGACCCTTGACCCAATATCAAACTGGTTAGATCTTTTGTTAAGAAAATATGAGCTTTGAATGGTCGGGTGGGCATAGCTTCAATGGGATTACTCTAAAAATTTATTTAAGGCCACTCTAGTCTGGGTTAGGTTTCTTTTCTTGCCTCTCGAATCTTGGAATGGGGAATTCTTCAAAGGCTTTGCTTCCACTTTTGTGGGGAGATTCTTTCAATTGATTCAATGATGATAGCCAAATCCCATCTGGTTTTTGCCAGGATCAGTGTCAACATTTGTCAGTTTGATACCATCCTTTGGTTATCAACATTTGTCTAAAGAAAGTAAAAAAGGATCCTAAAGCAATGGTCTCTAACCCAAATCATCCTAAGGAGACCAAACAAATCTGGAAGGAGAAGAAGCCTCTAGTTTTGGCTGAAGGTGAGAGCATTAACAAGGTTGATTTGGTTCTAGAAGGGAGCCAAGGTGACACGGTCGAATCTAATGGGATACAAAACTTGGATGAGGGAGAAATTTTGGATTTTGTTACATATGTCTCGGACTCTCTTATGAAGGAGGTGCCTATGGAGGTTGTTGTTCCTATCCAGGCTGATGATATCAACCTCAAGATTTTGTAGTTTAATGAAGAAGGAGCCTTTCTTACTGTTCAGTGAGATAGTGATGCAATGGGGGAGGATTCTCCTCCTTGTGATCTTGAAAATTCAAAGGAGGAGGATTCTTCATCCACTCAAGATACCCAATCTGGTAGTGGCGATGAAGATCCTTTTGCTAGTTTGAATATTTTGGACCTGAATGGAGCTCCCTGGACTACTCATATGGGGAAGAAACAAAAACAATAGCTGAGAAAACTCTCAACACCTGGTTCATAGGGAGTGGTTACTCATTGTAGGGATGATGTGGGATCTAAGGTTTGAAGCTTGAAGGTCGATGTAGGATCTCAAAAGAGAACCCTAGGAAGAACCTCAAAGAAAGATATCAGAGAAAGAGAAAGCAAAAAGGATATAACAGATGGTAAGCAACTAACCATCCAGGATGTTTGTACTCTGGTTAAGAAATGAAATTCATTTTGTGGAATATTAGGGGGAATTAATGCCCTCCATAAGTAGGATACACTTAGGAACCTATTAAGAGATCATAAACCTAATATCATTCTTGTTCAAGAAGCTAAAATGATAAAAGATAAGGTTGAAAAAATTATAATCTTGAAAAATGGTGGGGTTGTTGGATCTAGCTCTGATGGAGCCTTGGGAGGTATTGTTGTCTTTTGGAACCAGAATAATATTAGAGGTGAAATTCTAAATAATGATGTGAACTATTTGAGCATTAAATTTATCCACATCAAGTCTGATTTTGAATGGGTTTCTACTAATGTCTATGCTCCTAACTCCAAAGCTGGTAGGGCTAAATATTGGAAGAATGTTGAGAATTAAAGCCTTTCTTTCAGTGATTCTACCTGGCTAGTTATGGGAGACTTTAATAGTCCTCTGAAAGATAATGAGCTCATGGATTTTGTTAATAGACAGGATCTTGTTGATATTTATCTTCAAGGTGTTGATTACACTTGGTCTAATAAAAGAGTGGGAGCAGACCTTATTCGGGTTCATTTGGATCATGCCTTGATCTTTGGAAATTGGCTTAATAAATTTTGCTTCTTTCTTTCCTCTATCATGAAGGTTGGGTTTGATCACTTTCCCATCTCCTTTGTTTCTGATCTAATGAAGGTAAAGGGAAATTTCCCCTTCAGATTTGAAAAAAAGTGGATTGATCATCTGGAATTACACCAAATAATTAGGGATTGGTGGAGTGTTAACATTCGGGGGTCTGCTATGTTTTAGGTGTCTGAGAAAATCAAACACATATAACTAAATATTAAAACTTGGAGTAAGGAAGTGTTCGGTGACATATTCAAAGTCAAGCTAGATCTACAAAAGGAACTTGATGTCATTCATGAAACTATCCAATAGACAGGTATGTCTCAAGACCTAAAGGATAGGGAGACTACTTTTTTGGTCAAAACTCATAACATCATTTCTAAAGAGGAAGTGTACTAGAGACAAAGGTCTAGGTCTCTTTGGCTGCAAGCTGGAGATAAGAACACCAGGTTCTTCCACATGCTTGCCTCCAAACATATAGCTTCCAATAGAATTTCTAGACTTAGGTTAGTTTTAGGAGTGGTTAGTAATGATAAAGATATTTCTTTGGATATGGTTGACTTTTTCTCCTCCCTTCTTTCCAAAGATCACTCACTTTCCATGGTAAATCAAGCCTTGCTTCTTGATTCTATCCCTTCCTTAGTGGATGATGTTAATAATAAGTTTTTGACTTCCACACCTTCTGTAGAGGAAATAAAGTTAGATGCTTTCTCTTTTCAGGGGGATAAGTCCCCAGGCCCAGATGAGTTTCCTATGTTTTTCTTTCAAACATTCTGACACATTATGGGCTAGGATATCTATAATGTTGTTAAAGAATTATTTGGGTCTAGAACTATGCTTAAAGAAATTAATTCTACTCTCATAGCCTTTATCCCAAAAACTCCTGATGCTAGTTCGGTTGAATCCTTTAGGCTGATCATCTTATGTAACTTGGTGTATTAAATTTTTTCCAGGGTTCTCACTCTTAGATTGCTGGCTATCCTTTCCCATATTATTTCCCCCTAGCAGAGTGGTCTTGTTTAGGTAGGAAAATTATTGGTTCCATCATGAAGGTGCATGAGGTCATTCATTCTACCCACTCTTTTTCCAACCATGGTTTCCTACTGAAGCTTGATATCTTGAAGGCTTATGACCAGGTGGACTAGGATTTTTTTATCAAGATTCTCCAATCATTTGGTTTCTGTGATAAATTGTTGCAGCTTGTTTCCTAGCTTATCAGCACTTCTATGGCTGCAGTAATTGTGAATGGCTCCTCTTCCTATTTCTTCAAGCCTTCCAGGGGGCTCCATCAAGGTGATCTCTTATCCCCCATTCTCTTCACTATTATGGTGGAGGGTCTTGGTCATTATTTTCATGAATTTTTAACTCATGGTTCTTTAAAGGACCTCATTCCTTCCTCTGCCTTTAGGCCTTTCTCCCATGAGCAATTTGTGGATGACATGATTATTATGGGATCTTATACAATCTACGAGGCTATAATGGCCAAACAGGGTCTTTCTATTTATACTCAAGCCACAGGTCAAATTGTTAACTGGAATAAGAGTTCTCTATATTTCATTAATACACTAGATGATAGATAGGACATAATTTCTAGAATTATTGGGTGTGATATTGGTTCTTTTCCTACAACCTACCTTGGTCTTCCTTTGGGATTGAAAACTCTTGACTCCTTTTGGGTAGGTATTGTGGAAAAATTCAATAGGAAATTAGTGGGATGGAAGGGAGCTCTTCTAAGTCAAGTGGGTAAACTTCAACTTCTGAAAGCTTCTCTGTAAAGTCTCCCCCTCTATGCCCTGAGTTTGTTTAAAATACCTAGAAAATTTGCAGATATTATAGAGTCAATTCAGAGAAATTTTCTTTGGATAGGGGTGGAAGAAAGAAAGAGATTGGATTTAGTTACTTGGGAAAAGGTCTGTACCCTGAAGAAGTGGGGAGGGTTAGGGATTCTCCCTTTAAGGGTTACTAACCAAGCTCTCCTAGCTAAGAAGATATGGTGAATCTATGGTGAGAAAAAATAACGGAATGAAATTATTCACAACAAATATCTCTACTCCTTCCCTTATATATCAGATTTTATGATGTCTAATGTGAAGGTGCAGGGCTCTTTTATTTGGAATTGTATCCAGCAAGCTAAGGAGATGGCCTTCAAGGGTGCTAAGTGGATTTTGGGTACTAGAAGGAGAATTAAGTTTTGGGATGATTGTTGGCTTAAATATTTTCCTCTCAATTCTATTCCTACTCTCCAACCTTTTATTGATATATGTATTCAGAGATTTGGCCTATGGGCTAAAGATTACTGGGAGAGCCAGTCCTAGGTTGATCTTTTTGAAGTAGATTTTTCACTTAAGCCCTTGATCCTAGATTTGAATGTCTGTAAAGTGGATTCTACCATGAGGATAATTTGATTTGGGGAATTCTCCCTTTGGGAGTCTTTTCTATTTCTTCAGCCACTGAGATTTTGTTAAAGCCTCCAGATCCTCTTCCCTTCTAGGCCCAAGTTTGGGATAAATGGTTAAATCCTAAAATTAACATATTTTATTGGCTGGTTTTGCAGTATAAGATTCTTACTATTGATAATATCCAGAAGAGAGGCATGATTTTTCCTAACAGATTTTTTCTCTATAAGAATGCTGAGGAATTGGTCTTCCATATGGATATTGACTACAGATACTCCCAATAATTTTGGTGCCTCACCTTGCAACACTGGAAGATTTGCTAGGTATTCCCAAATAATATGGAGAATTGTTTCATCCAGTGGAGAAGTGTTGTGGTTCTTGTGGATAGGTTGTTGTGGAACATCATTTCCCCTCATGTTATTTTGAAACTATGGCATGAACGTAATGATAGAGTGTTTAGAGATACTTCCCTACTTCTGGTGGTGATAGATGAGAAGATTAAGAGAAGCATCAAGGAGAATTGTAATATCTTGAATGGAGTTAAGCTAGATTTTAATGCTAGATTTACTACTGGTACCAAAGCTAAATCCTCCTCCCAGCGGGAGAATGCCATATGGCTTTCTCCCCTCCCAGCTGGATTAAAGCCAATTTTGACAGTGTGGTGAAGGGAATCTAGGCCCTACCGGTTATGGAGGTATAATTCAGGAAGACATGGAAAACTATCTTGCTACTATGGCATTCCCCATTAGTGTCCAGAACAACCACGTGGTTGAGGTGATGGCTCTCCTTTAAACATTAAAAAATATTAATGAGGAAATGCCCTCGAACATGCAGATTAAAGGTGATTCAATAAATATATTAAACTGCATAAAAAGAATTACTAATCCATCATGGTCTATCAAGGATATTATTGATGAGACTTGCATAATAATTAATTCTTTCTAGAATGTCACTATATCACATAACTTCAGGGAGGAAAATTGTACTATGAATGCAATGGCAAACATTGTTATTAAGGCCAAGGACATCATGACATGGCATGGTGGTAATGATTTGACCATTGAGGTGAAGGCCAAGTTGGCATATGATCTGACTCACATCAAGAGAGAATATTTGGAAAATCTCAAAAAGCTCTTATGAAAATACACATGTCATTAAATGCAGTAACTAGGTTTACGAAAAGGCTTGTCTTTCCTGAGGTTGCTAACTACAGACACGTGTATACTTGCACTTTTATCAATTTGAATTTGGCTATTGTGCTCTATCTCTATCTTGTTTCCACCATTTCTATTGGAGTCTATTCTTGGACGGTATCATGGGTGGTGGGCTTAACCGTAAGGAGCTAAAGAACTATAAAAAATGGAAGAATTATACTGATGTCTGGAATAAGCTCAACAAGGGTGGCCTCACTACCTACATGGAGTGCCTTCATGGTTCTAAAGATGATGTCATGAAATATTTTGTAGAGAGTTAGAAGGATGGTACTGTGGTTATCAGAGGAATGGTCATTAAAATTACTGAAGACCTTATTGCTGAGGTGACTGGTTTGAATACCAAGGGTTTGAAGTTTTACAGAGATAAGAAGACATCCCAGAAGGCTATTCAACACTTCCCAAAGGACAAGGCAAAGGCTGAGAGTCTGGTAAAAGATTTTTGGGATGTTATGATGTTGACTCCATCAAGGAGTTCTAGGAAAAGGTGCTTACTATTGTTATGGAGTATATCTCCCTGGATGGGAGGTATAAAAGGGCTCACTCTTACCATTTTGTGATGTTATGTCATTTTAGACATAAGATTAGGCTTCTATTTCCTTTCTACCTTTTGAATTCTCTCTTTCATAGTATTATCGACCAGAGGAAAAAAGAGAGAAAGCCCATTCTGTATGAGGGCCTCATTCTTCTTATTGTTGAGCATGTTAAGAAAATTATGGTTAGTAGCCCTATTATTCTCTTTCCTAGAGACTCTGGCTCTACTAAGGCCTCAGGTAAAAGGATTCAGGTGGGGGAGGACATGGCAGAGTCGACTATTAAAAAATTAAAATTTAAAAATAATAAAGGTATAGATACAGACTCTGATGGCGAGAGTGTTGACGGTTATGAGGAAACAAATTATATCCGCCACTCCCAGTCTGAAGATGAGAGTAAGGATTCCCTATTAGTTTTGGTGAGCATTTCTGGTGACAAAGAGTACAAGTCTGTGTTATCCCATATTGCCAAAGAGAAATTTATTGACCCTAAAGACATTGAGGGGGATGTGGGTGGTCAGAAAGTTCCTATATTGGTCAACTATGTGAGCTCATAAGATCATGATGTTCCCATTTCTCCGAATCTTGAGGTGGTCATGGAGGTGTAGTCGGTGAGGAAGGAGGATGATACCCCTGGTCTTAACACTTCTAAGAAGGGTAATGTCCCTTTTAGTTCTAGGAATATTCCTTTTTCTAGAATGGCTGACATGTAGGAACAGAATGTGCAACTCCTTCAAGATGATATGGACGAAAAAATTGAACCCCCTTTTGGAGTTCTCCAAATTGCAAAGGCAATGTTTATGTACTCATTTTACCTTATGAAATGGGTCTTTAAGGAAATAAAAATCCTCCATCTCATCTTTCATTCCCTCTCTACTAGAGTGGATCTTATCCAAGGAAAACTGGATTCTAGGTTGGCCTGGATTGATGGAAACAAGGACAGAGAGGATGAGAATAATTTTAAGAATTTGCAGGACAAATTTGACATCCTCGAGAATACTCTAAAGAAGAACATGAAGGATAACAACATTTTTATGGTTTCTCCTATGGATTTATTTAACTCCATAAAATCAGAGTTGGATACTGGTTCTCCAATTATGAAGATTTAGGATGAAAAAGAGGATAAGGAGGATACAGGTCTAGGCAAGTGCACGCGTTCTGCCGAAAAGAAGAAAATCCAAGATAGGATCTTGGAACTCTCAGACTTCAATGCTTCCATCAAGAATGTGTTTGAGGCTAAGAAGGAAGTGAAAGGAACTCTTCTAGAGTTTTCCTAGGTCTTGTTGTTCCCTTGCTTTTTTGCTGGATCATTTTTTGGTTTTTGGTTTGTTGAGTGGTTTAGCTTTTTTCTATTTTTTTCTCTAGTTTTTTGTGTTGGTTATGGGTTTTGCAGGCTGGGCTTCATCCTTGTATCATTTTAGTGGCTTTGTTTCCTATTTCCTTTTTCAATGGTTGTAAGGGGTTTTGGGTCCCCATAAAACCTATTTTTACCAACAATCAAAAACTTATCTCGAGTCTTGTTAAAAACAATAGGAATAAATTCTTCTTTAACAACTAAAAAATAAACATTGATCATCTTCTTCATAATCAGATTCATCATCATAAATAGTAGCATATTTTATAACATATTTGGCTTTCCAATTGATCCTTCCTTTCCTTTCCTTATTATTTTGATTTGCAATTCTATTTTCTTCCATAACTAAAATATATAAAGGGTAACTTACCTTTATATTTCATGGTTCCCTTTTTAATTCTTGTCAGTAAGATTTTCCTTATTTCATCAAAATCTTCTAAACCTGAATCTTCATCCTTTCTTGATTTGGTATCCTTGAATGTAGTTTTTATCTTTGTGTTGGTAGTGCCAAATTCTGTAATTTAAAAAACAAGTAAAGATCCATACATCTTTTCTATGGTATACTGATTCAAAGTCTATGATTCTTCTATAGTTGAGACCTCATAATTATAGGGGTTGGTAAAATTTTTGAGTACCTTTATTACAACATCATTTTCTTCTAGATTGCCACCAATACTTCTAATCTCATTCACCACATCATCAATCTTCTATAGGTATATAGCTATATTGTCATCTTCTTCTATCTGCAGGCTCTCATACTTGGCTATAGCCTTCCACAACTTACTTTATTTGAATATATCATTTCCTTCATAGAAAATTCTTAACATTTCCAAAACTTCATGAGAAGTTTTGAAAGATATAACTTTAGTTAATTTAGCTTTTGATAAGGCACTAAAAATGACACACATTTCCCTTTCATTCTCTCCATATACCTCAATTTCATTTGAAGTATTTATACCTTTTTTTGGTTTCAAATAATATTTTTAAACAACCCTCTACGTCTTGTAAATTAGAGAGACCAAGTATCCTCACATCTTCACTTTCTATTAAGCATAGTCAGGTCCATAAAATGTGGGTAATATTAGTTATATGCCATCAGGATCTCCTTAAGCGGTTAAGATCTTCTTGAATGAACTACAACTCTGATAAAAAAATTTGAATATGCAAGACAACTCAGAGGGGGGTACCCGAATTAGTTGTCTACAAATTATAAACTTTAAAAACCTTTGATTACTTCCATTTTTCAATTACCTGAAGATGTGAACATAAAAAGCACAACTATAAACACATGAAACACCAAATTTACATAAAAAACTAGTAAACACCAATTAAGGTGGATCACAAGAAAGGATCACTAATAGAAGTTGGAGACCTAGGTGCCCCTCTGCTTGATGTTTAGGCCCAAATTGAAACCACTTAATATTTTTGTATAAAATTTAATCCTATATCAAATTCTTTCAATTTTACCACCTTGAAATGTTTGAAAGAGATATATAAGCAGTCTAACCTCCCATATTTTGAGACATAATGAATTCAATTCAAGCTCTCAACTATAATTTTCCATTTTTCAAATCCTAACATAAGAGATCAACCATTCAAGCAATTAAACACAAGTAGTAATTTGAAAATTTATGCATTTGTAAAGTCTTCTTGTTGAATGTGGAAAACAACTAAGAGGAGAGGTGAATTAGTTGTCTAAAAATTATAACTTTAAAAATCTTTAATTTGTTCCTCCAAACTTTTAATTACCAAAAGTAATGAACTTAAAAATCACAACAACCATAAACACATGAAACACCAAATTTACATGGAAAATCCAATATAGGAAAATTCCAGAGACAAAATTATTCCTAGATATATGAATATTGATTAAGGTATATTATAAGAAAGGCTCATTGCATGAAGAAGGGTCATTTCTAGAGGGATCACTACCCAAATGAAAAAGGATAAGAGAGAATAGATCCACCATTGATATACAACAAAAAAACAAATGAAATATCTATATTAATGTTTAGATCACTACTTGTAGCAACTAAAAAATTGAATTCCACAATACTCAGCACCATAATACATACTCAACTTATGTAATCAAGGAGATATATCCTCTTTCATACATCCTTATCACACATACATATACTTGAAATTTTTTTGCACAAATAAAAACACACACCACACATGCCGCTCATATCGTTCTAAATCCATTATGATTTATTTTTTCTATATATCATTCCTTAAATTGCAATGTCTCCCCCTATCAGCGAAGCATGTAGCTAAACACAAATTTGAATTTGGTTGGCACCAAACATTCCCAAAATGTGAAGGAAAAAGAAGTGGACCACCACATTCTTTAACTAAGACCAAAAATAGTACCATACACATTACATATATTCTTGCATAAATTGAGACAAATAAGTGAAGTGTAAACACTCATGGTTACCCAAACCTAGAGTAGAAACAACATGAACTTTGAAACCACATCTATGAGCCCAAAATATTAGGTCAAATAAAAATAATTAAGCTAATAATATTATTAGATAATTACAAAAAACAAACTATCTGAAACAATTATGCAAAAAATTGTGAAGCATGCATTTCCTAGGTAGAATATTGTTAGTCACAATCACACTCACACAAATATAAAATTCACTGTGCTACACTCCAAATCATAAAAAATGAATTCAATACCTCCAAAATATACTAAAAAATATATCAAAATATCACCAATATATTTTTAATATAACGAATATGCAGAGTAAAATATACATCGCCACTACATAGGAAACATATTGACATTAATGCCACTGTGTGTTGACATTAATCAACACCATACCTAAAAAAATATATTGAATTAATGCTTCTCTAAACAAACTCATTCTAGTCAATAATACAACACTTCTATGATCTTCCTATCCTAAACTAAACCTCAAGTAAACATCAAGCACCTTCATGCACATTTTGACATCAAGAAGGTGTATGAAGGTACAAGCATTTCATTTTTTAGATCTAGTATCATGTTTTAAGTTTCATTTATTTCCAATTCAATTATAATTCAAAAATTGGGGTTTGACTTATGAAACCCCCTTTTGACACAATATTTTCCTTCTTTTATATGAAAAAGTAGAGGAAGCAAATGACCAAAAAGAGATACCATTTCAGTTGGAGAGCTACAGTGTATAATTTTTCCAATCAGAAAAATTGAAAAGTGGATTGAGTAGGGCACCCTAGTATAGGAAGAAAGCTAATTTGAGTGCACTAGTCCCTCTACTTTAGCTTTTAATGAAATATTTTTAAAAGTGAATAGTGGTATAATAAGATTCACAAGTTTAAGCATGAAAAAAAGGAAATTATCTCACACATATTCACCTAACCTATTTCATTCGAAGGAAGATGACCTATTGGTACTTTTTCTTGCAACCCTCGATCCTATAAGAGAAAATAGGAAACACACCTAGGGATCTTCGTCTATTTCAAAAAATCTACTTCATCGACAAATTGAGGACATGAAAAGCCAACATTAATAAGGCATACAAGCCTTCTTCACTTCGAGTTCTACACACTCAGGAGGGTGTACCTAATAATATATATCTACATATATAATAAACCTCTTGCTAAAAAACACTATGCAGACATATAACTGTGGGTAATTATCAAACTTGTAGGTAATGGGCATTTTAAACTCTACAAATATTATGCAGGCTCCCACCTACGTTAAGTATGTTGAGAACTAGATAAATTAACTTTCACATAAATAAACATGAATTTAAAGGGATTTGTAATGACTTAAAATTATTTTTGAAACTCGAACAAACTAATGAAGCCAATGCCTAATCCTAGGAAAAGAGTCATATGCGAGACTTTAGAGAAATTTTAGATGCACACCCACTCTTATCTATAGGTATTTGTATATTAATGCCTTACATTAATAATATATCTAGCAAAATCACAAAGCTCTTCTTTAAAAATCCACATCATGCATCTAATGTCACTAGCACCTATTCAAAATTATTTAACTTCTTCCTTGAAGAAGACTAAGAGACAAGTATTATACACTCAATAATATCAAGCAAACAAGCTCATAAATCCTTGATATATTACACTTGTATAAACACAAAAAGGGAGAAAAATTCACAATAAAATCAATAATTCCTTGCATCATTGCTAGCTATATACATTTCAAAATCTATTGTCGGCATACCTAACCCAAAATATAGAAAAACACACTACACTATTCAAAAGCTTGTCAAAATTTTTTTTATAACTCTAGAACCTAAAATTGGAACCAAAATTGAACCCCTTACAAAATGAAGAAGACAAGAAAATATAGAAGGAGAAAAAACCCTAGACTTAATCTCTAACTGACACCTTTCCTCCTTCCAAAATATCTCAACTGCAAAATATATTCTCCCCTTTCAAAGAGAACAAAATCTGATCTCCATCCCATGCATACTCTTAACGCAACTTGATTCATTTGCTTCTTTATTCTGCACTTTGAAAATCTTGAAATTCCTCGTGAATGCCCATTTCTTAGATTTGAAAATAATAATATTTCCAATGTTGGTCAACTTTAACTTATATTTGTGAATATTTAAAATGATGATGTGCATACTTGAAAGATATTGATTTAAAATGATGTTGTGCATACTTGAAATATATTAATATAAAAATATTATTTTGCACTTAAATTTATTATTTTGCACTTTAGTCTTTCCATGATCCTGCCACATGTCGCACCCTGATTGGTTTGGAACCCACCTACATGCCACTAGTCACTCATCTACTCATTGCTTTCATATTTTCAGCATGCCATGTGTCATTGAGGTGTGGTCCTATGATTAGTATCCCCTGAGAACCTTTGGATTGTGTTTCACTCAGGTGTGATCCCACAATGAGTATCCCCTGAGCACCTTTTGGATCACAGGATCATGCCCGCCATTTGAACTTGCCTCAGGATTTGTGCACCATATGAGGAACTTCGACACATGCCATCTTCTACATGGTCCACTTTCTACTTTGTTAGCACTTCTACATGGTCCGCTTTCTACTCTATGAGCACCGAAACATAACCACTTCTAGCAGCCACATCACCTCCACCTAGGCCCAGTCATCAAAATTACCTTATCCTCCTAAAAGCTACCTCAACCCTCAAGTTCCACGCATTTGTCAAAAGTTACTTTCTTTTATTAATATTACATATGGAGTGTTAGCATATAAAAAACTTTAAAACACCCTCCTACTGTGCATGTGTGATAATGGCTATCTAGCCTACTTTCCAAAATTACCACCTATGCCTCCATAATTTTAAATTAAAAAACATTTTAAAACCTGCACATCTCTCTTTTTATGGATGCTCACACTCTACTTTCTAGCCTCCCAACTTATTGCGGGCAATGAGGAGGGAACTGGCTCTTCCCAGCCATGTGCATTTTCTTGAAAGTTTCTAAAACATTTTCAACAAACACACTGTGTCTGCCTTGCAAAACTGTAGTCCACGAAACCACATTTTCCAAGGAAGAGATGCCAAATGGTTTATATGCCTTATACGAGCTTCCACATTTTTCATGAAATAATGTAGACGTGATGGATGACCATACATTATTTAAATTGTTTCTATGTGTGGTTTGTATATGTCTTACATCCACATTTTTCATTTTCTAATGCTTAGAGTTTGGTGTAGGTAGGGAAGATTTCTGACATGGTGAAGGAGCTGGCTTTAAACTAGCTACGTGCATTCGCTTGAAATTTTTCAGACCTTTTTTCCAAATCCATGCACAAATCTCACAAATCACCATTGGTACGCAAGGCATGGAGAAATATATTGGCTTCACACCCTCCAATTGGCATTTTCTTTAGAGACTTGTAATGCCCCTTCACTTGGGAAGGAACCTTTTGCAGAACTTTAGGTTCTGCAGCTACTCATTCCTTATTCCAAAGCTTCAGCATAAGAACTGTCAAATGGAATGTTGCTGGCTTTATGAAAATTGACTTGATGATCCTCAAATTTTTCTTTGCATGTGAATTTTCTTCAGCACATCTAGAGGAAAAATCCTTTGATCCTAATTCGACATCAACATTTTCATCCTCAACATTGGACTTGACTGCAACAACTTCTTTTACATCAAAAACTTCATCTTCTGGATCTGCAGTAGTCTCAACTTTACAAACTTCTTCGCCATCATCCTTAGATAACTCTGTAGTTAAACTTTTAGAATCTATAATCTCTTTTCCAACACAACCACTTAATGCAAGAATAGAGGTTTGGAAGTTAGTTATTCTCTCTACAAGTATTGGATAAACAGTCAATGGTAAAGAGACAAAGTGAGAATATTGGAGATTTGGACCTTTAACATCCTCATCAATCTCCTTTTGAATTGTTTTTGTAGTTGTGTTTACACTTTCAATAGATGGTCCATCTAGAACAAAAACACTCTCATCTTCTATCGATTTGAAGCTGATTTTTACACCTATTGTCTCCTTTATTTTCTCTTGCACTTTTTACTAAAAATTTAGAGTGGCCAAGAGACTCTCCCTATCCACTGTTGAAAATAACTTCAATATTAGTGAGGATAATTGGCTCTGCAACTAAACTATCTTGATTTGGTTTTATGCATTTCACCAAATCTTCAGATTTTACATATTTCACTGTAATAAATGTTTTTATAGGTTTATTAATTGAGCACATATCAGCAACTGCTTCACTCTTAGTCTCAAGATATTGGCTTGAATTTTTGACATATAAAATTCTAGAAATGTTACTATCTGAAGGTTTTCTGTCGTTATTTACAACAACCCAATTTTTAGCATTTTACACTGAACTATGGATTTATTTGAAAATTTCTATAACTTTTTCAGTCAAATCTACAATCTGTTACCTTTTATATTTATGCAAATTGGCCCCAAGAATAATAATTGGCCTCTAGAACTGGTTTCAAAGAGTGATCAGATGACTACCTAGAATCTGATGAACCATAATTGATTGAATATGTTAAGTTGATCACCGAAATGCAGAAAGATAAAGAAAGACATTAAATTAGTTAATGGATTGTGTTGTCATTGATGTCAACTTGATATAATATGATTGGTTATATATAAAGTTCCAAAGACTTCATAGAATAAGAAAGATAAAGGTTATGCTTTCAATAATGCATAGAAGATCAACATTCACTAAGTGACCAAAAAAACCAATGGGTAGTGCACCCCGACAAACAGAGAAACCTGAAAGTAAAGTCACACTATTGCCTGAGCAAGAAACCTGACAAGCATTACCGACGAGTAGAATCACAAGCATTACCGATGAGAAGAACTTCATAGTGATACCTGACAGATAGACAATGTTGATGAAGATGTCCAAGGAGAATTGATGTGTTGACCAAATCTATCAAAGAGTTAAATCACTGAAAGGAACTGAAGTTCAGAAACAAAAAAACACTTAGCTGGCAAGAGCTAAAGATAGATTTAACTAGTTGTTAACATTGTTTTCATCGACAAGTTAAAGCCAGAGATAAGTGAAAGATTTAAAGCATTTTTATTATAGTTGGAAAGAAGATATCTACGAGATAAAACATGAGTAAAAGATTTTAATCAAGATTGGATAGAATTATGGATCACATCCACAACAAGAAAGTAAATAACTTAGAAATTGTTATTTCATGTCTATAAAGAGATAATCTAATTCATTATGAATTAGGGGAGTGAATAGAGAAGAAGGATGTTGGAGAGAAACTGATGAAGAATAAATTCATACAGTCTTGATCAATCAAGCTAAATAACAAAGCTATATTTCTGTAGATACCAATCAACAGAGAAGCACAACATCACTAAGAAGAAAGAAGTGGAGCAAAGGTATTGAAAAGATACATTGATCAGAAAGGTATTATGAGATTACAATAGATCTAAAAATCTACAAGTTTATAGTTGTATATGTGAACAGATCATTTAATGTTTCAATTTAACCATTGGATTAGAAAGTCTCTTAACTGAGTAGTACTTAACAATCCTTTCTATATTGAGATACATCCCAAGGAGTATCAAAAAGTTTGATCATGAAGATAGCATGAGATGCTAGATACCATTTGATAAACTACACTGGGTTTGGTCATATAAGGTATCATAGAGATGCCAGATATCAAGTGACAAACAATTCTATTAAAATCCTCTAACAATTTTACACCTAATAGTGTGTTTTTAACCTTAAATAGGGTTGGCTCTTCATGGAGCTCACTTTAGAAGAGTGAAAATTTTGGGTTACCAGTCCCAAGTGGTTTTTTCCTTAACAAGGTTTCCATGTTAAAAATCCATGTGTCATTGTGTTTATGATTCATTACTTTAGTTTTTTGCATTACACATAACTAATATGTATTGATCGATATACACTAAGCAATTTACTGTATTTCGGTAAATGAAAGACTGCTAGTTGGTAAACAATAAGAATAAGGTTTAACAGTGAACTTTGAGCAGTCTTTATTTGTTAAGATTGTTTGAAGGCATGCATCTTGTAGGACTAAAGATAAATAGAGGCTTAATATTGTGGTAATAAGATTTTGGGTTGATTTATTGGAATATTTTTTAGGTCACTGATTCACCCCCCTCTTAGTTTTTCTAACAATTGGTATCACAGCTTGTGTTCTTATAAAGGGAGTTTAAAAGCTCAAGAAAAATATCACAAGATGAACAAACGAGATGTGCCCAAGTTGAATAAAGACAACTTTGCATTATGGGAAAGAAGAATAAGAATCCACCTATCAGGTGTTGTTAATGATGTTACTCAACACCTAGATACTGAATATGTGTTGCCTACAGGACCTCACACACTTGATAAATTGAGAGAAAAGGATGAGCATAATTGTATGATGATATAACTTGCTTCCTCACTCTCTGATGTTGAGTTTGAAGATGTCAAAACCTGCAGCTCTGCAAAGAAAATGTGGGATAAATTGAAGATGGTACATGGAGGAGATGCTAATGTACTAAGACCCAAGGAAGAAAGTCTAAGAGGGAGGTTCGATGACCTAAGGATGAAAGACAGAGAAAATATCACTCAGTATAGCTACAAAATTCAAGAGGTAGTCAATGCTATCCAAGGAGTTGGAGGTGTACTTGAAGAAGAGATAGTAGTAAGTTAAATCCTAAGAAACTTACTGCCTATATATGCTATTAGAGTATCTTCTATACAATAAATGAGAGTAGTTGCAAATAATTATGTTATTCTAGATAGTCTGACTGGTATACTAATTTCATTTGAGATGAATAAATTTGATAATAGTGTCTTACCATCTATAGAATCTACATTCAAATCTTCTTTAAAAATAAGTAATTCAAGTCATAGACACACTATTAGAAATGATAGTGAAAGTGATAGTGATGACCAAGGACTTGATGAGATTGAAGCACTAATGGAAAGAAGTTTGCAGAGAGGCAAAGTTAGATACAAAGGTATATTACCACTTGTATGTTTTAATTGTAAAGAGGTTGGACACTTTGCTACAAGATGTCCTAATAAAAAAAAGATGAAAGAAGTAATGACAGAACTTATGAAAACAAGTTTGACCGAGGTGATAATAGAGATTACCAAAGCAACTGAAAATCTGACAGAAGAGATACCCAAGACTACAAGGATAAAGAAAAGAAAGCTTGTTACCTGGCTGAGAATAGAACTGATGATACAGACACTAAATCTGATGAAGACATTTGAGATGGTATATAGAGACTGCACTCATATCTAAGGTTAGTAAGAATGATGTCTAGATTATAGATAGTGGTTGCACTTACCACATGAATGGTGATAAACAAAAGTTTGAAAATTTTGAATACTATAATGGTGGATCGATAAGAATGGGTAATGACACACCTTGTCGAGTTGGAGGTAAAGGAACCATAATGTTGAATAACCTAATCAAATGTGAAAATGCTTACTCGGTAAAAGGGCTTAGTTATAATATATTATGTGTTTCAGAGCTAAATAGCATAGGTCACCAAGTAGGATTTAAAAATAAGAAGCCAAATATCTTCAATGAATCAAGAAGGTTTATTGGAACTGGTGAATAGACAAAAGGTAACCTTTTCTATCTTGATGACATTAACACCACTTGTTTAATGGTCAGAAATGAGGACATATGGTTGTGGCATAAAATACTATGCCATGTGAATTTTGACAACATGATAAAGATAAGAAATAAAAGAAGAGTAAGAGGCTTACCAAGCATGTCAAAGCTCGAGCATATCATGTGCAAGAATTGTCAAAAAGGTAAGATGACAAAGTCTAGTTTCAAGAGTAAAGCCCATACATCTAATGATATTCTAGAATTAGCCCATACTGATTTATGTCGACACATGAGGACAAATAGTTACTATGGTGATAGGTACTTCATTCTCTTTGTAGATGATTATTCTAGAATGATGATAGTTATGTTCTTAAAAGATAAATCAGAAGCATTCAAGATGTTTAAATGGTATAAGGCTATGGCAGTGTTAGGTCTGGTAAAAAAAATTTCAAAACAATGGGTCCTTGGTCTATTTTTGCAAAAGGGTCTTATGAGAATACTTGAAAACCCTTTCTTTCATGTTTTAAGGTGTGAATTTGGTCTTTAAACCCTAGGTGTCAAAGTGGATTCTAATTTATCATTACCTTTTTGACAACTTAGGTCATGTGTCAACTATGTCATCTTTTAAATGGGGCCATTTTCAATAGTCCAAAAATCTCTAACCACTTTAATATTTCTTAAGTCTGAGGGCTCATAAATTCTTTCAATGTATTGTGTCAAGTCTTGGGCAAGTTTGTTTTAATCTAACGGTTCACGCAGTCCCATGATGATAAGATAACTGAGATCTAAGCGTTAAGGCAATGTGCCATCATGACATGTGTCTTTGGCGGGATCGGCTACAGTTGAGATACAAATTAAAGGATAAACGCATATGCTTTTTAATCTAATAGCTTACGCATTACATTAATGTCAAAGATGCATATGGATTAACTTCAAGATAATGCGTCATGGTGACATGTGTCCTCAGTGGGCCCCAGCATGATTGAAGAGATGAGATTAAATAGAGTATACGTTAGATTTGATCCGACAGCCTGCGCAAAGCCTTATGGTAAAGATGCAGATACAATAGTCTTTAAGGGAAAGCATCCTGGTGACACCTGGCATCCAGTGGGCCTAGCAGGGTATTTAAAGATTCAATAAATATACAGTATCTTCAGAAAGATTTGATGGCTGGCGTTAATCCTCAATGAAAAGATTATGAGAGGATAAGCTTTAAGGGAATGTGTCATTGTGACACGTGTTCAACTAAGCAAGTTGAAGACCGCAGTTAATGGAAAGCTGGTTAAGTAAAGATACGACAAGTTAAGAAAGATCTGAAGGCTTCCGCAAAGCCTCCAATAAAATTTGATGTGACTTTAGCCATTAAGGCATTGTGAGGTGCTGCCATGTGTCCCTGCAAATCAAAGTTGCAGGTCATAAAGTTTGTTAAAGGTAGTGAGGATCATAAAAGATCAGATGGATGGCGTAAATCCTAGAGAATAAAGTGATCAATCTATAACCATTAAGGGAATGCATCATGATGATGCATGTCCTAAGTTCTGGGAACCTCTGTCAGCGTAAAGTAAGATAAAGTGCTAGCATCTTCAGAAAGATCTAATGGTGGGCATAAAGCCTTAGATTGAAAATGCCTAAAGCATAATATTAGAGGGAATGCACCATTGTGACACATATCAGAGGAGATGAACATTGTAAAAGACTTGTTGTGAGTCATCTGATGTGAAGAAAAGTTGTCAAGATCGACGGTCATGTTTCAAAGGAGTTAATTTAGCAGTTCTGAGCTGGTAGCCGTGAGATTTTGAACTTAGATGAACTAATGGTGAACATGTGTTTTCCACAGTAATAATTTAATTCTCAGAAGTGATGGGATTTTTATTTGACCGATCATTCAATTTTTTTTTATTATGGTAACAACATGTTTTGAAGGGGCCCTAAAACCCTTTACAAAGTAGCAAACAGATAAGGAAGAAACAACAAAAAAGACAATGAGATATCAAGCATGATAGCACACCAAAAAAGGGCTAAACCCAGATAGAACATTAATGATTAGAAGAAAATGAAGAAGCACATAAATCAGAAAAAAACTCCCAGTAGACGAAGAACAAAAAACTTCCAGCTCCCAGCAACTTCTAGCCAAACAACTAAGCAAATTATCTGGTCTTCCAGCATCTGAACTTTGACCATCTGAAGTTCCAGGCACTGGATCGAATCCCTCAACTTGGTAATATCTTTGGTCTAGATGTCAGTCTTCCTTTTTGTGCTTGATCATTCAATTGTTACTTTGCATAATTGTCAATTTTGTCGAGCGAAACAAAGCTGCAGTGATCGCATTCTAACTCCCAAAGTTGTTTGTAGAATGGGTAAATTTCTGATGCAAGTCTTTCTAAATTCTAAATTCTAAAGAAATATTAGGGCTTGCAGTCATTGGATTCTGTTATCAAAATTTTTGAATCATTAGATTTATAAAAATCCTAAATTCAAGATGCCGCCTAGGAGAGAATTTAAGGGAAAAATAGATTACAAAGACAAAAATGTATGTGATGACCTGTTGCAGCAATTAACTAGGTCAACCAATCATTCAAGAAAAATTAAAGAACTGGTCCGTAAGAGTCCAAGTTTAAAAATTGGTGAAGGTTTGTACGATTTGGGTCAGTGGGAAAGGGATGCGAATATAGGAATGATTGGTGTGGATTTTTCCAAGATAGTTTTCAGCTAGAGAAATGTCTATGCTCTGAATAGTAATGCGTGGAAATTTGATGTGGGAAAATTAGTGGTGCCTAGGATTTTCATGGATATAGACATGCTTATGGAAATATCATACAAAATGACAAAATATACAGGTTGGTCAGAGGTAAGGATGGACATATTATGGTCAGTATAACTACAGATGAAATTAGGGAAGTCTTTAAGTTGAGTGATCAGGATACCTCTATGGACAAAATTGATTTCAAATAATTTACAGAAGTATATCAAGCCCAGGGGGATTATTTGAGAAATGGACCCTTAAAGAAATATTTTAAGAAAATTGGGGATTTGATCATGGTAGGGCCAAATACCAAGGAACCTTTCAAATTGGATTACTTTACCCCAAAGTCTAGAGGTGTATATAGGGCTCTATGTCAAATCTGTGGTGATGATGAAGAGATGGAAATGCCCATCCATTATATGTTCATGATGGTACAGATTTTGCATCCTCATTTGGCCATAATTTTTTATTTTTCTCCATATGTTGCAAACTTAATACATGAAGGTTTGATAGGCATCCAGGACAAAAAGGTGACTAGGCCTTTTACATGGTATTCCCTGCTAATGCACATGTTTTTATTCAAAGGGGTAAATTACTTTGAAAAGGAGATGGAATTAACAAAAGTCAAAGATGATGAGGATATGCCAGTACAGCTGTGGCATGCAAATGTATGTCATGGGATAACAAAGAAGCAAGTTATATTACTTTTGATAGATGTTTTGCTGCTAGAATTAGGGAATTATTACTGACTGATGATCCTAGAATGCCTTTGACACTTTTGTAACTATTGAGGCCTAAGGAATATAGTCAGGAACTAAAAATAGTGCATAATTGGGGAGATGTTATTTTTTACCCAGTATCAACAGTATTCAGAATTTATGGCTTCAGGGGAGTCCCTAATATACTACCTTATAGAGTGCCTATTAAATCTAGGATTGGCAAAAATAATAAGGAAAATTGGAGGTATGTAGGACGAAGCATTAATAGGAAGAGGGAAAGGAACTATTTTTCCCACAATCACAGCAGCCCATCAATTCATTATTACAAAGGGAGGGTGGAAACACCTAAATAAATATATGGCCCCTTATCATTTGAACACTGTAGTGTCAAGATATGCTGATCTAGAGGCTTTGATTAAAGATGTATTCAGGGAGAAAACAAGATACATAGTACTAAACCATCAATTCAACTTTCCTGAAGATATAATCGTAAATGAATTTGATTTGATAGAGAAGGAGAGTAAAAAGGAAAAATGGCTATCATATAAGAAGAGCCTAGATTTTGTGCAACACTTTGATAAGTTGTATGACCCATTAAAAGATTTTCAGTCTTGGGCTAAAAAGATGGAATCCTTAATGGAGATGTTTGAAGACATCATGTCAGAATTAAATTAGAAAAGGGATAAAATCTTGTAAACAGAACTAGAAAGAGCCAAAGCAATGATGAGTAGGATATTTCCTATTAGAAATGTCCCCCCAGGAAAATATATGGTATACAAAATAAGAGGGTATAGTACAGTCTTGCCAAAAGTTGAGAAGACCATAGATCCAAAGGGGAAAATGCCGTTAGACCCAAACACTCAATCATTGCCATCCCCAAAAAGGAAAAGGATAGAAGGAGAACAACAAAAACAACAACAATAATAGGCAAATGTATACTCTCCTTCCCAATATCCACTCTGTATTGATGAGAAAGTTGTGGCAGAACAACTATTACAAATGGGAGATTGTGGACAAATATTTGTCACAGCCCAAGAATTACAAGAAGGGATACCCTGAAGTTCTGAAGCATGCTTCACTGGATCTAACTATTGCAGAATATGCTGGTAAGGAATTGGACCCCTTGACACAACAAGCCAGTGATAAGTTTCTCTTTGATGACAATTTTTTCAAGGCTAGGGCATTCTTACAATTCTTATGGAGAACTCACATGAATGAATTCAAGGAGAAGTGCCAACAAAATCATAAGGAACAATATACAAGGAGTGAAGAAGAGATTGAAAATGAAATAAAACAAGAAATAATATCTAGATTTGAAAAGATAACTCCTGAGGAAGGAAGGGCACTGGTCAAGAAGGAAGGAGTATTGATACTTCTAGAGTGGGATCTTGCAGATGCTATTGTTTTTGATGATGTGAGAAAGGAGACAAAAACTGTCCATACTACTAAGACAAAGGCAAGAAAAGCATCTAAGGGAGTAAAATTTAGTGAAGATCATGCAACCCTTGTTATGTGGCATATAAAAAGGAAGAGCCATAAGGTATCTACTAAGGGTGACTAGGCTGAACACACATGTAGCCTCATAGTGAGAAGAGTATCAAATACCTCAGGGGTAGAAGAAGCTAACCTCACTCAGAAAATAGAAAAATTAAGCTTAAAGGTAGCTGAGAAACAAGAAGATGCACTCAAGAGCCGAAGGGAAAAATATGAGATAGTGATGAAGGCTTATAACGATGAGAGGATCAAGTCCATTGAAAAGGACAATAAGATTTATTTCCTTGAAGGAAAGAAAACATTTCAGTTTGTTCCTTAGAGGATGATTACACAAGATCCTCACCAGCCATCATCATCAAGCCCAATCATAACTTACCCTCCTTCTCCTGCACCAACAAGTACCACCACACAAGAAGAATTGGAGAAAGAGAAAGAAAGATTAATTACTAAAAGAACTAAGCTGGAACAATCAAAGAAGGAGTGGGTTGAATAGTCTACAGCTTTTAAAGAAGTAGAGGCATGGGTAAAATAGAAGTATGCTGACAAGATACATAATACCCTCAGGCATTGCACTCATGAATTAGTTCTTGCTGCTATTTATTCATAGGGGAAGAAAATTGTTAGCATATTGGATGAATACAATGTAGATAAGGACAAATGGGATCAAATGGTGGATAGATGGAAGGGAAAGAGAGTAGAATTGAAATTCTTTCACACCACATGCAAAGAAGAGAAAAATGTTGACATTATCTTGACTGGTACTTATAAATGTATCAAATTGTTGATGGAGATGGACATAACAAGGAGAATCATCATCAAGAAGATAATGGATTTAAGAAAGGAATATTCAAAGGACTGATATGAGATGTTTCCCAATATTTTTAAGAAGAGTGGTGATATAAAAAATGAAGCACTATGGCACAGACAAATGAATGAGGCATTGGCAGTAAGAAGTAATAGCATTATTACTCTGGAAAGAACATTATTGTTCATTCAAATTGTTGAGATAGTCGGTAAGGCCAGAGCATTTTTTGAATTTTGGTCAGAAGAGATTGAGAAGGCAAGTGTCAACTGGAGTGAGATTAATATCAGAAGAGATGAAGTCATTAGCTTTGCTTGCCCGAGTGATGAGGTGTATGCCTCCTGGAAGGACAAGTACACTATAGTCGATCAAGAAGAAGCTGACAATATGCAAGTGGACAATGAGGCCCAAAAGATTTGATGAGATAGGAAAAGATGAATATCCTACATCACCAATATCAAAGACAATAGACTCTAGGTGGCTACTTTCGAACAAATTTGAAGTGGTTACAAGTACCAAGCAGTCAAAAGACAAAATATACTGAACATCTATTGTAACAAAAGTGATTATCACTTCATTAGTTATTTTGTCATTTTACTAAGTCATTTGTTTTTTCCTTATTCCAAATGATTCATATCTTTTTGCAATCCTTTTCTATAAAAGGATTCCCAAGATCATTGGAAGGGGCTGGAAAATTTTGGATTGTAAACAATTTGTAAAGTTTCAGTCAAAGGGGGAATATAGTATAATTTGTACTAGATAGTTGTAAAAAATCATAAATAAAGCTGAGAGATCTTTTGTAGGTTATTGAAGAGGTTATCTCTGAGTACTTTTTGTATACTGGATTATGAATTTCTAAATTTAATACAAATATCTAGATTCCAATCTATTCTGTGTTATGTGTCTTGTGAGTTATGAATTTTCTGATTCATTAGCATAGTTTTTCTCTATGTTTATGTACTTGTTTGAGAGTTCTGATCTAGGATTAGATTAAATTAGGCTCTGATCAATGCATATATTCATTTGACACATGCTAGGATTCTATTAGTAGTAGGGGTTTGGGATAATTGTGTTATGATCTAAAATCTTTGATGAATATTGGTTTCAGTGTACTGTATTTGAGTCAGAATATAGCCCAATGGATAAAGCACTGATCTAAAGCTGACAAGTTATGTATTATTGCATATTTAGTTGTATACTGGCTATGTTTTCCTATAAACAAACATTTAAATCCATTAAGTGTAAATTTGTGCAAGTCTGTTGTGAATTCCTATTTCATGCTCCATTTCATGGTTGATGTTCAATGGGTAATTAGCCAATTATCTAGTATCTCCCAATTATGTTGAATCATTGTGAGATAACTACTTGATAGTACCATATAAGACATATCAGAAGGTATTACAGGGTATCCCTACCATGGTGTAGTAGGACTTTAAGAGTAGAATTATTATGAGAGTGCTTGTTAGTTGGTCATTTTCTGGCATGAACAAATATTTGGATGTGGCTCCTCTATAAAACAGTCATAAGAAGAAGAGGTTATTGTTGTTTTTAATGCAACATAAAAATAAACCAAAAAATAGAAAAACAAAGTGGTAAAGAATTTAAATGCTTGAGATATGATAGAGGAGGGGAATTTGTATCTGATGAATTCACTAACTATTGCAATGAGCATGGAATTAAAAGATATGTTTCTACACCAAGAACACCAAAACAAAATGGAATTGCTGAAAGGAGAAATAAATCAATTATTGATTGTAAAAGAACACTGATGATTAGGAAAATCATCTCTCAAACTTTTTGGAGGGAAGTTGTCGGTAATGTTGTCTACACATTGAACATAGTACAATTGAAGAAGGACACAAAGAAGATACCCTATGAGCTATGGTATGGTTATACACCCAATGTAAGTTACTTCATAATATTTGGTAGTCAATGTTATATTTTGAAAGATGATATAAATGAAATTCTTGACTCCAAAAGTGAAGAAGGTATCCTTATAGGGAATTCCACCAAAAGAAAGGCTTATAAATGTCTTAACAAGTCCTCTAACAAGATCATTAAAAGTGAAAATGTAAGAATAGGTGAAATTGTAGAGAAGAATGATAAGGAAAGAAAAAAAGAACGAGAAGACTACAAAAAAAAAATTTACACTGAAGAACCTGACACTCTACCGGAGCAATAGTGTATCACTCCTGAGCAACAGAAAATTGCACCCTAGCATCAGGCTACAATTACCAAAAATTAGGAAAATCCTCAAGATGATGTTCTGAGAGATGGAGATTAGAACGAAGGTCAATATGATGATCAAAATGATAGACAAAGAGCTAAACCAAAACTTGCCAAGTATGTTGAAAGACATCATCCACAGAATCAGATCATAGGAGACAAGAAGGCTAGAATGAGAACAAGAAGTAAGTCACTAAACACTAGATGTTTACTTTGTGATTTTGAGCCTAAATCTATTAAATACTACACTTGAAAATGAAGAATGGGTCAGTGTTATAAAAGAAGAAATAGAAAATATTGAGAAGAACAAGACATGGACACTAGTACCGAGACTAGATGACAAGAATTTCATTGATACCAAATGGATATTCAGAAACAAGCTGAATGAGAATGGAGGAGTCACAAGGAATAAAGAAATATTAGTATGGAAGGGGTATGCACAAGAAGAAGGTATTGATTATGGTGAAACCTTTGCACCCATTGGTAGAATAGAAGGAGTAAGAATCTTACTTGCTTATGCTACATTCAAAGTATTCAAGGTATACCATATAGATATCAAATCTGCATTCCTAAATGGAATACTGGAAGAAGAGGTATACATTGAACAACCAGGAGGGTTTGTTGATCTAGACAAGAGAAACATGGTATGTAGACTACAAAAAGAGAAACAAGTGAAAACATGGTATGTGGAGAAACAAGTGAAAACAACAATATGTATTTAAAATAAGATACTGATGGTAATATTCTGATCACTAAAATATTTGTTGATGATATCATATTTGGGGGAAATAAAATGTCATGTAAATCATTTGCTAATGAAATGAGCAAAGATTTTGAAATGTCTATGTTTGGGGAGATCAAATTCTTTCTTGGTCTACATATTCTTCAACAAGATGCAGGAATATATATCACTCAGTCCAAATACATCAAGGAAGTGCTAAAGATATTCAAGATGGAAGGTTCCAAGGCAGTTGGAACACCTATGGAAATCGTATGTAAGATGACAAAAGAAGACAAATCAAATAAGGTAAATCAGACCTTGTATAGATCAATGATTGGAAAACTAATGTATGTTGTTAATACTAGACCAGATATAGCACATGCAGTTGGAATAGTTGCAAGATTCTCTGCTAATCCAAAAGAATCACATATGATTTCTATCAAAAATATTCTGAGATATCTAAAGAACACCAATGACTATGGCTTATGGTATAACAAAAAGGGTAAATTTGAGCTTCAAGTCTATACAGATGTTGATTAAGCTAGAAACTTAGATGACAGGAAGGGCACAACTGGAGGAGCATTCTTCATGGGTGACATACTTGTCACATGGATCAAAAAGAAACAATGATGCATCTCATAGTCTACTATAGAAGAAGAATATGTAGCTGCTGCTGCAAACTCCTCAAATATTGCATGGATCAAACAATTACTGGAAGGTATGAATATGAAGATTCTTGAACCAGTGAAATTGTGATAATACCAGTGTAATAAACATTTCTAAAACTTGGTCATGCATGCTAAGACTAAGCATATTGCAATAAAGTATCATTACTTAAGAGAACAAGTGCAAGAAAAAGAAGTGGTAATAGAATATGTTCAATCAAAGGAACAATTAGTTGACATATTTACCAAGCCATTGCCAAAAGATACATTTGAGTACCTGAGACAGAGACTATGGGTCCAACACCTATCTATCAATCAGTAAGTTGACTAAGGAATTGCATCAGCCTATACAAAAATTAGAAGATCATTCATGTTGATGCAAGTAAGGAAATGAACTACAAAGATTCATCTATACACAGGAAGGTACAGATCTACACCGAACACCAGAGATATTTTTTGGCTAATACAGAGTCGTATTGCTGATGGATAAAAAAATTCAAGGAGTATATTATAAAAAAGGTGAAAATATATAACTTTGGCATAATCAATGTTTACTTTGGCATTGTTTTCAAAGGGAGAGATTATATCATTATCTAAAAGGGAGATAATATCCATCAAAGGGAGAGAATACATACTAAGGGAGAGATTGTTGTCAAAATAAAAAGAGATGATTAGGGAGAAGAACAGTCAAGGGAGAGCACATATCAGGAACAAAGACAGAAGCTGATATATCTATCCATTAAAGGGATTAAAGATTGAAGGAAAGAACTCTGAAAGAAACAAATCAAAGCTATATGAGCTTACCAAGAGCCAGACATTTGTATTGGTTATAGAAATAAAGATATGAGAGAGATTGATGAAATACAAACTTGATATATTTCATATTGTATTAGAAATAATATAGTGTGATAATGTATTGTGTTGCCATCAATGTTGAAAGGAGAGATTGATGAACCATAATTGATTGAATGTTTGAAGATGTTAAGTTGATCACCGAAATGTAAAAAGATAATGCAAGACATTAAATCAGTTAATGGATTATGTTTTCATTGATGTCAACTTGATATAATCTGATTGGTTATATACTAAGTGTCAAAGACTTTAGAGAATCAGAAAGATAAAGGTTATGCTTTCAGTAATGCATACAAGATTAACATTCACTAAGTGACCACAAACACCAATGGGCAGTGCACCCCAACAAACAGAGAAACCCAAAAGTAAATTCACAGTGTTGCCTGAGAAAGAAACCTGACAAGCATTACCAACTAGCAGAATCACAAGCATTACTGACAAGTAGAACTTCATAGTGATGCCCGATAGACAGACAACCCCGACGGAGATGCCCAAGGAGAATGAAAGTGTTGACCGAAGCTATCAAAGAGTTAAAACACCGAAAGAAACTGAAGTTTAGAAATGAAAAAACACTTAGCTAGCAAGAGCTAAAGATAGAGTTAACTAGTTGTTAACATTGTTTTCATCGACAAGTTAAAGCCACGGATAAGTAAAATATTTAAAGAAGTTTTATTACAGTTGGCAAGAAGATATCTATGAGATAAAACAAGAGTAAAATCTTTAAATAAAGATTGGCTAGAAATGTGGATCACATCAAGAACAAGAAATTTAAGAACTTAGAAACAGTGATATCATGTCTATAAAGAGAAAATATAATTCATTATGAATTAGGGGAGTGAATAGAGAAGAAGGATGCTAGAGAGAAACTAATGAAGAACAACTTCATACAATCCTGATCAATCAATCTAAAGAAAACAGCTATATTTTTGCAAACACCGAACAATAGAGAAGCACAACATCACCAAGCAGAAAGAAGTAGAGAAAAGGTATTGAAAAGATACATTGATCAGAAAGGTATTATGAGCTTATAATAGATCTGAAAATCTACAAGTTTATAGTTGTATATGTGAATAGATCATTTACTGTTTCAATTTAAGGGTATGTGTAGGATCATGGTATGCCAAACTAGGCCCTTAAGTGGCAATGAAAATTTAGAAATCAGGGTTGGGAAAGTTAACATAAAAATTTGAGCAAGTTATCAATCTCATATAAAAAATGTGTAAGAAGATAATTTGCAGAAAATTGAATTTACGTTATAAGATACTAGCCCTTTTGAAAATAGAATATATTCTTAATGGTGAAATTTTAAATTTCAATGTACTAGCATGAGAATTTCAGGGAAAAGATAAGGAAGTAGGTGTATGTCTAACCACCTTAAACACAATCAAATGATAATATTTTTTTACAAGATTACAGATATAAGTACTAGACTCATATTTGGATGTGACGCACATTTGTTTGTAATTTTTTTCCAAGTAAATAATTAATTATGATTTTTCTACTATGACTTTTGTAGAATATAAAAAATCTCATGTCTGACCACCTTAACTTAGTCTAAACTTCATCAAATTGAAAACTGTTTATTTTTTTATTGTAGTAGGAAAAGAATAGAATGTGACTTAAGTTTTGGATTTCAGAAATGTTATATCATTTGAAATTTATTGTTAATTTTAAACTAGTATATTAATCAGGATTAAAAAGATAAGAAGTAGGTGTATGTCTGACCACCTTAAACACAATCAAATGATAATATTTTTTAACTAAATTCTAGATATAAGTAGTAGAATCATGTTCGGATGTGATGCATATTTTTTTTAATTTTTTTCCAAGTAAATAATTAATTACGATTTTTCTTCTACAATGTTTTCTGAATATAAAATATCCAGCATTTGACCACCATAACTTAGTCTAAACTTCATTAAATTGAATTTTGTTTCTCTTTTTATTGTAGTACGAGAAGCATAGAATGTGACACAGGTTACATATTTAAAAAAATGTTATACCAATTGAAAGTTATAGTTTATTTTTAAGCAGACTACCAATCAGGACTTCTTTTTCACATTGTCTCTTTTTGGCATACCATGATCCTGCACGTGCCCTTAACCATTGGATCATAAAGTCTCTTAACTGAGTAGGACTTAATAATCCTTTCTATATTGAGATACATCCCAAGCAGTATCAAAAAGTTTGATCATGAAGATTGCATGAGATTGAATATACCATTTGATAAACTACACTGGGTTCGATCATAGAAGGTAGCATAGAGATGCTAGATATCAAGTGAAAAACTATTCTATTTAAAACCTCTAACAAGGTCACACCTAACAGTATGTTTGTAACCTTTAACAGGGTTGGCTCTTCACCAAGCTCACTTCAGAAGAGTGAAAATGTTGGGTTACCAGTCCCAAGTAATTTTTCCCTTAATAGGGTTTCCAAGTTAAAAATCTGTGTAATTGTGTTTATGAGTCATTACTTTAGTGTTTTTCATTACACATAACTAATCTAGATTGATCGGTATACACTAAGCAATTTACTGTATTTCGGTAAATGAAAAACTGTTAATTGTTAAACAATAAGAATAAGGTTTAACAGTGAACTCTGAGTAGTAGTTATTTGTTAAGATTGTTTGAAGGCATGCATTGTGTAGGACTGAAGATAACTAGAGGCTTAATATTGTGGTACTAAGTTTTTGGGTTGATTTATTGGAATATTTTTGACGCCACTGATTCACCCCCCTCTTAGTTATTCTAACAGAATCTTACAGTCAAAAACATATGCTCATTTCCAACCCATGAGTACATATGCCGAAGGGATTTGTATGACACCCTCATACTTGTAAGATGCTCATGTTCAAAGTTGGCTACTTCATCATTTCTACCAATGGGAAAGTTGAAACATTGTAGAAATCCACTATGAATCCCCCTTTGAAAAATTTGCCAAACTATATTCTGGGAGACTACACATGGTATTCTGGGAGACTACACATGGAGGAACCTACTCATTCAGATACAGAGAAAACATGTGCTAGGGGGATTATCTAAACACTTTCAGGATTTCCAGATATTAATAGTAAAAATGACTACTTCCAAACTAATTCTAATTATGCACACTGAAGAAGTAAATAAACTACATATGAAATAAGCCTTATATAAATACCAGATCATCTCATAGAATCTTAGATATCAACACATTAGTTCATTTACATACTGGAAGTATAGATCAGCAATAAACATTTCATAACAACTATTTGATATAAAGTTATAATCCTCTAAAAATGATTGTCCTAAAAATGCAACTCTGTCCACACTGGAAACCTAAATAAAATGCTTTTAGATTTGATAGAACAAACCTATCAAATGAACCCCTTATGTTCCAAAAACCCAAACATAGATTTATTTACACATAGAGAATACAAAGTTTCAATTATCTTGTTCTGATGGTCAACTGATTAACCAACATTTCCCCTCAAAGTCAGCCTTCTCACAATATCCTGATCTCAAACTCAGTAAAACTGCATAAGTTGATTTGGAATTGGCTGAGAAAAAAGGCTAGATGGATTGACCATAGTCTGAAAAAAAACACAATGGAACATTTCCATCATTACAATATAGAGGAACATTAAAATCCTTATGACATTCAACTCGGTGCAAATGGTAAGACCTCAAAGTAGGGTACTCTGTACTTTAGCAATTCACACTCAGAAAATTAGAATAAATTGCAAACAGAATGGCCTTAGCAAACTCATCATATGAAGTCACATGGATATGCACATGGAAATTTTAACTCAATTTCATGTCTACAATGTCTCGAAACACTTCTTATGCCATATGGTTCAACTATGCCTAATATGAAAACCTCCAAAGTGGGCAACTTAGTAAAAACTAAAACTATGCAAAGTGCAGATTTGCGTCAACACCTCCAAACAATTATCTCAAAAAGATATCCAATCTGACTTTTGAAATCTGAAAACTAATAAATTTTCTCTATGATGGGTGATGAACACATTCCCTAAGTGATTTTTCATGAAAAAATCTAGGTTTCATTTTAGTTGCACACAAAGGAGGCCTTTTCAAAAGTTTTCAGGGGCACTAACTTTGTGTCTTCGAGAAATTTTCAACTTGGTTACTCCAAATTTTTCAAAAATTTGAGAGTTCCAACAGTGGCTCTGATTGGAGACACATGCCCCTTGTGGCCCATTGTGAGATTTTGGATCTCAGGGTGGACTAGACCAATCACAAAAATAATATTATTTCTCTTCACCTCAAGAAAATGGGCTCCTTATTTAAAACCAGATAGCAAACACTGATGAAAGAAAAGAAAATGTACAAATATACAAATGGACCCAAGCCAAAAAATAAAATCAACACTTACCTCTATCAAATATCTAATTCTCATCTCGATGTACCAAAGGTAACTGAGATTACTACTTCCAACTTTATGATATAAAACATTGCCATATGTTTTCATCAGATCATATAAAATGAAACCAATATACTCAACACCAAATGGTAACATAAAGTCATCAAAAGGATTAGACTCCTAACCATTGATCAACACAAAGTTGTCACATTGTTCAGTACCACTGTCACGCTGAAAAGAGAAAAATTCAAACCCCTTCATATGGCTGGAAACATCAAACATATTTTGCATAGTAGTTTGCACCAAATAATGGATCTCATTGATCATAACAACTTGAGAACTAGAATGAAACACATCCAAATATAACCTTGACTATATAAAACTAGAGACAACTTGTTGATCACAACTTCTATCAACATATTCCAAACATGAAAATGTATCCTCAAATAATGGATCACTTATCATTTGCAAATCTGAGAAAAAATATGTAGACTTATCCCTTTTTTCAAAAGAAAAATCAGCATCAGATTCTTTCACGCAAAGTCTACCCAAGTCAAAATTTACATCAGTATATGAGTCCTTATACTCATAATACACAACATTTGCAAATTTCTCATACTCATATGCATTTTCATCTTGTACATTATTTGACTTAGAGGTAGGAAAATAAATATTAGAATATGTCTCATACTTCACACCCATCAGCATATCATTTTTATCAAAACATATATCAATTGGGTATTGCAAAGTAGAGTCCACCTTAGGTGCATACCTTTGCAAATCAACAACTAAGAGTTCTAAAATTTTCTCACTTCTCAGTGGACATTGGACTTTATTTTCACTTTCTCTGGCTTCTCTTTCAATATTGCAAATATCTTCCCAGTCAAAAGAAAAGATTAAAACTTCTTGGCTCATGTCATTGTGTGCAAAGGAATCATCACATCAACTTACATTTGCATCATAATCATCCTCCGATTGTTCACAAATGTCTTCCATGACATGTTGAGTATAAAATTCATTAGTCTGGCTGCAAACATCTTGAAGATTGAGCTCATTAGTATTGCTATGTATATTCCTCAAATCTGAAATCTCAGTAATTTCATATCATTCATATCATAAGAACCACTAATGCTTTCACCTTCCTTAAACTGAAAAGATAAATCTGCACTATTATGCTAAGAAGAAGAAAAATCTACAAACTTAACTGAAACACTTTCAATTGTATATTCATCTTCAACATTTTGAATTTCATTGACCCTATAATCAACATAACTATAGTCAAGAGAAAGTTCATTTTTTAGATTTATATTTTTCAATATAATCTATCCATTTTCTAGAACTTAAAACCCTCTTCCCTCAAGGAGATTGGCCAATCAACTTGTTAGGGATTTTTCTTGTATGAATCACAGTGCTTAAAATGACTACTTGAACACTATGCCTTCTAATACTGATTCAGATACAAGGAAAGCCTAATTGCTAAGGATTGGATAAGATCCTTCTTTGTTTTTTAGCTCCACAAATACTCAGGCAGGTTTTGCCTCTTTATGATTACTGATTACACAGTATATATTAATGTGGACACTGATTTTCTATTAGGAGTTATTGAGCCAACTTATGAAACATTCTGCATATGACCAAGCATAACCAAATGCAAAACTTAACAAGATAAACCATGGTTGTAAATATAGCATAAACCAGTGATATAAGGATTTTCATCCTTCTTCCTTTTAAGGAGGGATAACCTAGTTGATTCACTCTCCAAGGAATCACTAAAATGGACACTATCCTGCTGATATGAGTCCTTAATGAGTTCAGCTCATTTTTTCTAAGTAACAGAAGTATTTTGATTAAAATGATTTTTTATATTAGATGAGGAACAAATTGCAAACTATACTCTAGACCAGTGCCTATCCCTTGGGAAAAGAGTCAATGAAAACATGAATAAGCAGAGATAAACTAATAGAGATACTGTAGAGTGCCTTACAAACTACATGCAGCTGAGATAGAGTGCCTTACAAACTATCCTCTCATATACATACATCTGTATCAAATCCTTATCACAATGCTTTGCTCTCTGAAATCATCTATGAAACTTAGTCCCCTCCTTGAAAGGAACTCATAAATAATTAGACAAACTACCTTGTAGCAGGCATATTTCAAATGCTTTACAAGTGGAACACACTAGAGCATAAACAAAATGCAAAGAGACAAGATAATATGAAAGAGGGAAAACTACATTGTATTCTATTAATGGATTTTGTTTCTACACATCCAGACAATAAGATTTTAGAATATCAAAGATACAAAAGTATAACTTACAATAAAATTTCCACAAGACCAATAGGGACCTGCTCTAGGCATCTACAGGAAAAAACTAGAATAGAGTAGAGGAAAGGAACCCTTTACAATTCAGAAAAAGAAGAAGACATAGAAGAGAAGAAACCCTAAAAACTATGTCTATCAAACACCTGTCCTTCTCTCAAATTTGATTTGCACTTATTCCTTCTTTTCCAAACAATCTGATCCTTCTCGGTGACTTCAAAATCTGATTTTACTTGCATTCCAAGTCTTCAAAATATCTGATTGATTTAATTAATTTTTAACTCCACTTGTCTTTTAAAATCTAATTTTATCCTCATTATAACTCTTTCATTCTGCCACTGAGAAGCCTTTCAAATCTGATTACAACTGCTGAGAAAATATTTGCTCAAAAAACCTCCCGGAAAGCTCCAATAAATCTGATTTTGCAAATAAAATATATGTGCATTTTGTCTCTTCTTTCTGTACAAATCTAATCTTCATTCTATCCAAATTTTTCATGCTTCTTCAAAAAATCTAATTTCCTCTGTGTTGAAAATTCTTCCTAGAATACATTTTCAAATCTGAAATAAAATACATTTTCCAGAAACTATACCTTTTCCTATGTTTAACTATGCATATAACTTTAATTTTTCCATTTAATATAGTTTCTATGCACTTTAGCCTTTAATTTTCCTTTAATATTCTTCTTTGATTTTCACTTTAAACTATAGCAAATTCTTTTAATTCTGTGCATTGAAATTTCTCATTTTCCTCAATTTTTTGCATATTATGCCCAGATTCCACCAGATTTTGACACTTGTCATATGCTGATTTGCTACTCTAAACTGGCCTTTTAACTCACCTTTTAACCCTTGTCATCTTTTCCTCTTTTTCTCTAAGTCTCTTAAACTTTTTCTTAACCTTCCATCAATTTGGAGACTTGGAGACTACCTTTAGTCTCTAAGTCTCTAGATCTTTTTTCTAGCCATGAGTTTGTTGAGAGACTTGGAGACTACCTTTAGTCTCTAAGTCTCTATATCTTTACTTAACCACACCTTAACTACACTTTAACCATGATCAGCCTTTTTCTCATTGTCTATAAGTCTCTTGAAGTTTTCATTAACCTCAGTTAGATCTGGAGACTTGGAGACTACCTTTAGTCTCTAAGTCTCTAGATGATTTTCTCAACAATGGGTTTGATTTAGAGACTTGGAGACTTGGAGACAAGGAGAATAACTTAACTCAACCATTAACCATGCCTCAACTATGGTTACTTTGCACAATATAGTCTCTAAGTCTCTTGAACTTTTTCTTAACCATGATTCGATCTGGAGAATTGGAGACTACCTTTAGTCTCTAAGTCTCTGAATGAGCTTAACTTGACTGCACATTGACCATGCCATGGCTATGGTTACTTTTATAGTGTAGTCTCTAAGTCTCTAAATGATTTCACCAGCTATAGTTATATTTGGAGACTTGGAGACTCGCCTTTAGTCTCTAAGTCTCTAGATGATTTTCTTGGCTTTGGAGACTTGGAGACTTGGAGACAAGGAGACTAACCTTATACATTTTTACTCCAAAATAATGGGGTGCACTAGAATCTCTAAATTTGAATCACGAGACCCACCAATATTCCTCTTGTTTCTTTCTTCTAATCATATTCTAAGTGTTGGAGCATATAAATGTTAAAAACTTTCATAGCCCCATGCATGTGGGATATATCTTTATGCATTTTTGAAACTTTGCTTTTGTTGCAATACTCAGAGAGCCATAACTTTTGTATTTCAACTCCAATTTAGCTCAAATTTTTACTGTAAATTTTTGACATGGTCTTTTCAAACATATCCAAAATTCAGCCCCACCCAAATCATAGTTTTTGAGATATGATCAAAAACGTGGTTTGTTGTGTTCTTGCATTTTTAAAATTTCTGATTGTTTCCTCCAAGTGCTGCTCACAAATGGCCATGTCTTCTTGCCTTTTAAAACCATCAACCTCTTCCATAGCCTTGGGCTCCCCTTTCCATGGTTTCACTTTTCCATTTAAAGCTTAAAACTTTTTTAAAAAACCTTTGCTTTGCACTGTCATACTGCACAAATTGTCTTCAAATTTTTATTCACAAACTTAGTTCTGCACGACCAACTTTGGGGAGACTGAAAACTTATCAAATAGATTCAACATGAATTAGGATTTAAAAAATAAGCTCTTTGATATACATTTTAAACATTCCCAAAGTGGTGGCTTATGAAACCTAAGGTAATGCAAGATATTCAATTGCAAAGTATGGAAGTTACAACAATTTGACACTATAATTAGCATATGCAAAAAAGGACAAGTGCTCAAAACAAGACATCACTAAATGACTCAAAACTTGAATCTGACGATCTGGGATGTCTTCTTATGTCTAAAAAAGAGTGATGAACATCTGATATGCATGGAAAACTTTAGAATTGCATTTGGGCAAAAAGGCTCAAAAGTTCTCATAAGGGGCCAAAATGCAAAAATTTTAACAAGGTACTCAAAAACCTTGTATTTTTGAGTACCAATAGTGGCTCTGACTGAGGATGGTTAAATGTAAGTTTATACTGAGAACCACAGATCTCTGGAGTAGCATACCACCCCAAAACTTCAAAATCAGATTTTATCTCTTTTCACTTTCCTCTTTTCAACTCTTTCACCTCTCAAAACTTTTCAAAAAATGGGAAAACCTCTTACTGCAAGCAAACACACAACTGAAAGGGAAAGCAACTGTACAATATGTTCATTATCTACAAAATTCCCAAAGCCCCACAACTAAGATCAACTCTTACCTCTATCAAACACAAATCTCTCTGCCCCATGTTTCAAAAATATGATAACAGTGCCACTCTTATCTGTCTGATCCAATCCACTGTCATCCTGTATCAACTCATCATATGATAACAAATCTGAAAATTCTTCATATGAGATTCCATAAACATTAGGAAGATTTTCATCATAAACAATTTGTGGCTTATACATGTTACATTCATTAAATAAGAACATATTTTGATATCTGTAACATTTATCATCTTTCATCTGTAAACCATAACTTAAAAACTCACCATCCAACTGAAAGGAGGGATACTCAACCTCTGTCATATTGTTTGGGAAAGCATCATTAAGTTCATTCATATCCATCACTTGCATATCATGCAAAATCAGAGAAGACTCATCACCATGAATATGATCAAACTTAGGACATGGAGCGATAACCTCTTTATCAAAAATAGGAGCACCCTGCCATTTATCATCATCAAATAATTTTAAAGAAATGTGGTGGGTGGGAGGGAGGGAAAATACCAATACATTGAATGTTTTCCAATGAAAAGTGAGCCATTGATTGACCATCATTTAATGGTTTAAAGGCAGATTTAGAATCCAGACAAGATTCAAAATCCACACTGTTGTTGAAATCAATATTTAACTCAATATTTGGAATCTCCACATCCGCTAAATCTGAAACCATACTTAAAACCTCATCATCTGATAAATCAAACTGAATTTTATTGCAGCCTAATGAAGAAGGAGTGCAAGAAGAAACATTATCACATATGTCCAAATCAGAATGCACTGATTCATTTTCCTTGTCAAAATCAATATGTGTTGGACATGAAAGTTTAAAGCTTCCATTTCCTAAATATCTAAGATACTCAAAAGATAAAATCTCTACAATTTGTTCACTGTGAAGGGAACAACAGTCATCTTCTTCATTTATCTCCTTACTATCTTCTTGCATGATGTTGCAAATTTCTTCTTGGTTGGAGTCTTGTAGTGAAACCTCTGAAATCATATCTTCTTGTGTAAGGTCCTCACTACAAACACTTATGTCTGCATCATAACTGTTATCTTGTTGGCTACATATGTCTTCTTCATTTTCTTGTTGCTCATATAACTTTATATCAATATCATAATCAACAATATCTTTACTAGCAGTAGACTCCTCATCATCACTAAACATATATTCATCTTTATCATCAGATTCATTATATTCTTCACAATCAAATTTATCATCAGCATCTTCAATAATCTCAGAATTTTCAAATTCAATATCATTATTCTCAACATCTGATATGTCTTTAGAAGAAGCATCTTCTAAACCTTTTATCCATTCTACAACTTGCTGAAAAAATTTTGCCCTCTGAGAAATTGGTAAATTGCATGTATGAGGAAAACAAATTTCAACAAATAAATCTGCCCATACAAGATTCAGAGGACAAAAAATGATGTCGTAGCCTTTTAGCTTATCAACAAATCTTATGTAAAAATCACTTGGTGATTCATTTTCTTCTCTTCTCATGTGTCCTTGTAAAAGTAGCACCACCTTTTCTTGAAGTATTTTCCTCAACATATCTGTCTCTGCTTTGATAAGATCAAATTCTGATATAAGATCTTTTGATTCAGATATGTCATGCTCTTCACTGTGCTCTTCTTCATTATATTTCTCTATATCACTAAGATGCTCAAAATCACTAAATCTTTTAATAAAAGAAGCCTCTAATGCTTCCATGGATTCTATTGAGCTATGAGGTAGGTCGTTAAACCAATCTCTTGCAATGTCAACTAAGGATATTATAAAAAATTTCATCAATATATCCTCATGTGAAATGTTATGATTGTCTACCAAATTAGAAAAAAATTCTAAATGTTCTTCAGTTGACTATTCACCAAAACCAGTAAACTTTGGAAAACACTCCCTAACCTTTGATGGAATATGATTTGGATATCTATGGATACCCTCAAAACTAATTGTCCCAAACAAATCAGTACCCCTCCAATCACTAGATTGCGACATCTTAGCAGTAAAAAAAAAAATTACAAATTGCCTCTTTTTCCCTCTTAACTTAGTGCTGACCACTTAATAGGGAAAACTTATGTATGACTAATTTTCATGGAACAAAAGAATTATCCAATGAAAATAAAAAATACTTGGAGTATGAAGAAGTTGCTGAAAATTATTTATTTGAAGTCTCCTCCAAATCACCTTCAAAATCTCGTGGAGCCGCCACCTCTTTGCAGAGGAAAAGATTTGAATAGCTGAGAACTTCTTCCCAACTCTGACTTCTTCAAATCAGCAATCTCACATACACCATAACATAGAGCCTTTTATGATTCCTCTAATCATAAGAGTCTAAAAAATCTATTGTACTTCTCACTGTAAGTCCACCTTCTTTTGTAGTCTTTCTTTAACATGCACACTGGTGCAAATCAGAGAACTCAGAGTCGCCACTCACCAGTAGTGAGATTCTTTTGATACTATCTTGGAGAAGCTAAAAAAATTTCAGACACTTTGCAGCAAACAACAGACATACTTGACTCTTTTTATAAAACATAAGGAATATATCCTTTCTTTTTTGAAATCCAGACTCTATAGCCAGACTCAACTGCAACTGGTCTGCAAGATTTAAAAGATACTGCACCAGAGTATCCAGGAAATAAACTTTTTTACTTCCCCGACAGAGTCGCCAATTTGTTAGAGATTTTTCTTGTATGAATCACAGTGCTTGAAATGACTACTTGAACACTATGCCTTCTAATACTGATTCAGATACAAGGAAAGCCTAATTGCTAAGGATTGGATAAGATCCTTCTTCATTTTTGAGCT
>MU228126.1:922603-933105 GCA_018584345.1 Thuja plicata | reverse complement strand
AGATATATAATTAACAATTGCAGGTCTTGAGAGAAGGGTTGTGTCTCTTCCATCAAAAATGGATTCGTTTATGCAAAGATTTTAGAAAAATTAAAATTTTAGCAAGAAATTTGAAATTATAAGACCTATAATTAGTGAGATTTGAAATTGAAAACTAAATCAGAGGGTATTGTGGAGGAAAAAATTCTTCTTCCCATTGATTCAAACTGGCAGTCATGGCTACCAAAAATTGTTTTGCCTGCAATCCTCAAAACACACCACTCTGCGATGGCAAATTCAGAGGGTATTGTGGAGGAGGAACAAATTCTTCTGCTCATGGATTCAAACTGGCAGTCATGGCTACCAACAATTGTTTTGCCTACAATCCTCAAAACACACCACTCTACGATGGCAAATTCAGAGGGTATTGTGGAGGAGGAAAAAATTCTTCTGCCCATGGATTCAAACTGGCAATCATGGCTACCAAAAATTGTTTTTCCTATAATCCTCAAAATACATTACTCTGCGATGGAAAATTTAGAGGGTATTGTGGAGGAGGAACAAATTATTCTGCCCATGGATTCAAACTGGTAGTCATGGCTACCAAAAATTATTTTGCCTGCAATCCTCAAAACACACCACTCTGCGATGACAAATTCGTATTGGAAAAAAATTAAAAGAATGAATAACCTAATTCTGAAAGCTTTGGCAGAAACAAAAAGGGTTCCAAGTTCCCTACTCAGTAGTGCTGCTATTTTCTTGTCAAGCCCTGAAAAAATAATGTTTCATTGAATGTTTATTAATTAATTTTATTGAGACGTGTTGTACAATGAAAGAAAGACTAAAAATATATCCTTTTATTATCTAAAGAATTAGTAAATAAATAACATAATTAAATTTAGGTTTTTAACATTTTCACAATGAAAATGTTGAATGCAGCCGTGGGCAGCAAAATATATTATTACTGATGTCGGATATGTAGAAATGAGGAAAATAGCTTGTAGGTTTTTATTTATGCCATAGGTTTCGGGTACCCAATTTTTTTGGGTACCCAAAAAAATCAGGTACCAGATTAGGCTTGTGCTTTGGTGTCAGGTTTTCCCAGGTGTACTGACACCCAGGCTTACTAAAAAGTTAACAAACACTTTCATGCGCTTTTGGACGAGTGAAAAGTGGATTTTTTTCACATCACCACTTTTTGGCCCCTTATGATCTTACACATACCCCCTAGACCTTGAAACTTTCAACAGATTCATAAAATGACCCCAAACTGTGGATTCTACAACTAGTTTGATTATAATACCTCTCTAAGTGCAAAATCCCTAATTTACTTCTCAACAACCCCTAAAATCTAGGGCTTGTTCAATGTACAACCTCCCAACACCATAGCCTCAAATAAATGGATGATTCACCATCCTTATACCATCATAACATGGATTCAAACACAAAATCACCCCCTCCAATGGTCAAATCCTCTACTTCTATAACCATGCACCATGCATGCAACCCTTCAATACTGTCAAACTCACTCATTTATCCATAATTTGGGGCTTTTGATGTTTCCAAGGGTTTGAGACTAATTCATTTCATATTTGGGTTTTTTAGGACATAATTAACTACTACCCAAGAGGGGGAGTCTTTGGGTTAAGTTTATGATCTAGTTCCTTTGTAATTTTGCCTATTTTTGTGTATTTTTTAGGTCTCAAAGTTGTAACAGTAGGGTATGTTCCAAAACAACCTACCTCTTTCTTTGCATATGTTGGAAATATTGATAAAGGGTTTTTGAAAACCCTATTTTCTCGCCAAGTGATTCAGAACTTTTTGGAGTTAGGGGTTTTGGAAGGTCATTGATGTCCTAAAATAGTGAACTAGGTCTCCAAGGACATTTCAAGTATTTTGTGCATAATCCATAGAATCTCACTCCATAATTAGTTGATTCCTTCTGAATATGGTTGAATTAGGTCTCTTGTGGCATTAGAAACCTTGATTCAAGTTTTTGGGTTGAAATCTCATTTTTAGTTAGTGCACCTCGGGAACACTTCGGTCTGACATGCACCAGAACATTCTTGGTGCTACATGAGCGAAGGAAGGTCTCTCCTAGTGTTAACCTAGCCAATTGGAGCCGATGGGGCTGATGGCTTGGTCCCACGATGAACGGTTTGAAAGATGCACCATTGAGCAACTTTCAACTGAGCAACAATGTCACTTTTTACACAAACTGAGATCCGATTTCCAAATGGAATCAGAGTGGAATCTCCCAAAACAAAGCCAAGTGATTGTAGACCTTCCCAATATGGTCCTTGTGAACTTCACGTATCTTTGATATCTCTCACGAGGTCTGAGATATGGATCTCTAAAAATTGCTACCAAATTTGGCTTAGTGCACCTTGAGAACACTTCAGTCTGACATGTGTCGAAATATTCTTGGTGCTACATGAGCAAAGAAAGGTCTCCCTTAGCGTTTACCCAGCCAAATGGAGCCGATGGAGCTAACAATTTGAAAGATGCACCATTGGGTAAATTTCAACTGACCAACAATGTCACTTTTTGCACCAACTGAGATCTGGTCACCAAATAGAATCAGAGTGAAATCTCCTAGAACTGAGCCACATTCTTGTAGGCCTTCTCATGAAAATCCTTTTGCACTTCACGGATCTTTGATATCTCTCACGAGGTCTGATATATGGATCTCCAAAAATTGCTGCCAAATTTGGCTTAGTGCACCTTTGGAACACTTCAGTCCAACATGCCCCAGAATGTTCTTGGTGCTACGCGAGTGAAGAAAGGTCTCCCCTAGCATTTACCTAGCCTCTAATGCCCTGCTAGGGAACCTAGGAAAACTTAACCTAAACATAACACTAATTTCATAGAATATTTTTTTTTTAAATGTTTACAAACAATAATGATAACAATGCGGAAGCAACACAATGAAGTACATGACATAAATGAAATACAACGCATACATGATTAACACTTCTTGAGGGTTCCTTGACGTAGAATTACTTAAACAAACTAATCTATGATTACAATAATAAAGAACTGACATAAAGGTTACATAATCTGAAACCAATAACATACATCTCAATAATAAATGTTACATATACATCTAATATAATAAGGTATACTACCTAATCAACATCCACTGCACAAGTCACAGGGTATGTAATAATACATAATAAACAATACAATGCATCCTCCAAGGATGATAACCAATATATACATATGGTACAAATACACAACTCAAGTAACTGATCAAGTCTCCAAAAGACTATGAAGATGAAACTGCAACAAGGAATATCCAAGCATGAAGAAGAATACATCAAAATCTCAATGGTAATAAGAATCACTACCACCTGACCACATGGAACCAAAGGTCCACTCCTACCATGCTGAGGAGATAGTAACAGGCCCATCACATGGGGGTATACAACAAGAATGCAACCAAGGTATACATGAACTCATACTCCATGCATAGGAAGATCCTAGAAGCACTCTAATCCAAAACAAGGAACACTAAACAACACTAGAGGTACTGACACACGTAGGATAACCTAAGCTGTATATAGGAAGGTGTCATCATGTATTTCGCATCATTGAATTTTGTCCTAGTAATCCCTTAATGGATTCTGGTACCCAAGTGACTATACACAGCATCAATGACCTTTCATACAGATAAGATCACTAATGATGCCCAAACCTACACCTCGAAAGGGGGAAAGCATCATCTCATCCTCCATCTTAGCCTATATTAGTGCTCAAGCATGGGTGAGGCATTAATCTTATTAGTTTAATACTAGGTCAGTCTAATTAGATTAATTATGTTATCACTTGTTACCACTACTTACAATAAGCGATCCTAGTAGCCACTTGTGAGCTCTGACACTTATTGCAAGCCACCTCCTATCATACAACTAGGTAACCTACCCTAGGTTCATAAAAGAGTGTCATAAAGGTACATCGCATATCAATCACATCCTGCCCATTCAGGTACACATAGGTTCTCAATAACCATAAAACATCCACAGTATCCTCATTAGTCCAAACAACACATCATACTGAACCAGGTTGGGTCTAAGACTATCAGGACCATGACATCATCATAAATCACAAATTGACTTCATAAAAGATACCATGTAGCAAATACAATCCCAAAACCTCTAGATTTAAGTCCTAGGGTCATATAACCCAACATATACCCGAAAAGCATGATAATAAGATCGAAAGGATCACATGGTCGATTTAGGGTAATAACATGAACACACACGCCATAAAGTAACAGAAATGATAAACACTCCCCCGGCCTCTGTATACATCCTAAGTCAACTAATGCCCCCAGAAATAACACATGTAAGCAAAAGAGAACCATACAGATGTAGAGAAACGAAAGCGTCTTAAAAGACTGAAAAAGGAACATGCACGGATAATATTTTCATCTATTTAAACCATCCACATGCATAAGATAAACTCGTTTCACACATTAAGAAATCTAACTAGGAGCGTACATTAATAACATCATGGCTTAACATAATGTAAATCAATTTAAAAATGAACTACACTATATACATTAGTCCTTCAACGATAATTCCCTAATGCAATTAATGGAGAAATTCGTATCCACTATGACAATGTAATTAATAATGATAAATCTATTGATTAAAATCAATACTTCTACATTAATTAAAATTAATAATCATGTATTAATTAAAAATAATAATCCTATAACTATTACAATGAATCATCCCACTTAACTAAAATTTAATAACGGTATATTAATAAAGAATCTAATATACAAATTAATTAAAGATTAAAAGAAGCAATACTAAACAATAAAAAAAAACTATCTAAACTTAACTTAAATGTAAATTTTATTTTATTTAATATATATAAATTTAATTTAATAATTTATATTAAACAAACAACCGAACAAATAAATTTTATTAATTAAAAATAACAACGCGTGTTCAAAGTTTTTTTTTAACAAAAAAAAACTTTTTGAAAAAAATAAATATACATAGAGGGGGCCCCACGCGGCCACCCCTGCGCTCTAGGCGCTTTACCACCATAGGTGGTGGGGACCGGTGGTCCTGTCACCCACCTGCCATACGACGGGTGGTGTGACAACCGCGTCCCCTTTTATGGGAGTGGCGCATGCCACGAGGGATGGGGATGGGGTCCCACCTCCCCACTAAAAGAAATTTCTTTTAAATAATTTTTTTCTAATATAAAATGTGCTAACACTGCGGTGATTTCCAAATTGTTTTAAATTAATTTTTTTTAAAACGAATTTGTATTAATGGTGTTTTTTCCATTTTTTTTTTAAAGGCAAGTTTATATATTTTTTTAATTCATAATCTGAAAACGGAAAAAAAAAAAAAAGGTAAGGGTATTTTATTTTATTTTATTTTTCTTCACCAATCTGTATAAAAATAGAGACTTAATTTTTTTCAAAAGATTTAATTTTCAAAGGGATTTCTCCAAAGGGATTATTTATTTTTCCCTAGTTAGGACTATAGGCAGAATTTAATTTTTCAAATTCTAGGAGATTTATAAGAGATCTATTCATGGAATTTCGATAGCATAACGGTACTATGCTAAGAAATACATAAACATTAAAACGATAGATCTAGGCTTCTAATAAACACCCAAAAACATAAAAACAATAACAACCCATATATTTAATTTTTCCCTATAGATTAAACTATAGCAAGTATTTTTATTTTTTATTTTTTAAGAGATCAAGAGGGAATTTCTTCCTAAAATTATAACAGCATAACCCTACGATGCTAAGAATACATAGAATGAAAGAAATTTAGATCTAGGGTTTTTATAAACCCCCAAAACCGTATAAACAACAATAAGCCATTTAAAAGGCAAAATAACAAACATGCACTTAATCAACATAGAAAACCTCAGATCTACAAAAATGAAACCACACATAGAAAACGAAGCCTACCTTGATTCCAATGCTAGAAACAGAGGAATGTAGCTTGGAAGATGGAAGCAAATCTAAAACTCTTCAAGCACAATTCAACCACAAATCTGGCAACTATGAAGATCCGAGCACACACACAAGCAAGAAAAATATTGAAAACTTCAAAGAACAAGAATCCACAAGAATCCACAATCCTTAAAAAATCTCAAATCACCAAGAGCTCTCCAAATCCAAAAACCTATTATGAGGGAAATGAGAGGAGAATCCCCCTAATGAGGATCAACTTCACCTAATCAAGCAATCCCTAATGACAACTCATTCAGTTAACTCCTAAAAGGACTCTACCCAAAATTGAAAGAAAATAACAATTAATTAATTTAAATATCTAATTACTTGCACAACTCATCTCTGACTCCTAAAATCAAGTTGAGATCTCGTGAGTTTGAAAATACTTTTTCAACCAAATCTTGCACATGTAATTAATAAAATATTAAATTAAATAACTTAAATATTTAAATAACAATTATCCATGCAACTAAATATTTAATTATTTAATTAAGCATAGAAGCATATTTACTCTAATTTTCAATTAAATACTTAATTAAATATTAATATTCAATAATTTCACTTTAATTAAACATAGGTATTTAATTTAACTTTCAATTAATTAAATACCATATATTTAATAATTAATTGCAATAATATTCAATTAAATAAATAACATAATATAGCACACACATAATCACATCAAGCACCTGAAATTGAAAACAAGCAAAAATCAAACATGAACTAGGAAAGGGATACACGAATTCTTGTCCACTAGACGAATTCGGTAAGGTAGTCAAACAGATACTTGTCCCCTAACTAGGACAATCTGGTTTAGGATAGGATTTGGACCTAAAAACTATATCCCCTCTCTTACCATTGAGATTAATGCGATAGGGCATGCTCACTCCTACCAATTCAGGGAAGACATAGTCCGGTACCTGCAAACCTGTCATCACAAAGATGAACATACATGCATATATCATATGACAAACAATGGTTCAGACCAAGTTATCGTATGGATCTCACCGAAGCAAGTAACTACGACTCTGTCCCATACCATACCCAGCACATCAAACAGTAATGAAAACATATAATTATCAATGTGCATATAAATCTAAGGTCAATATTGTAAGAAAACCATAATCGAAATGAAATCCTAACATATACATAAGCATCATAAAATAACCATAAATCAAATACACTCAGAAGATACAACATGATAATAATGGATCAATAACATATTGAAATGTAATACATAGATATCATCTAAATCATCTGAATAAATCCACACATACATCAAAATACCTAAAAGAGTTTGGCATCCACAAACTGAAAATAAAACTAGGAGGTGGGTATTACATCCTCCTCCCCTAAAACTAGGCTTACTCCTGGAAGCCGATAACTAAACAAGTAAAGAATCAAAAGGATTCACACCGTAGTGCTACACTCCCTAACAATTAGGATAAAAAATGAAGATTCACCCAACTCATAATCACCAAAAGAATATACCCATCACAATAATCACTCATTGAAATACAAGAAGAACTAATGTAGGACAACTTAACTATCTTATTTTAAGATATGAATAACGAATTACAAAGAATAACATAACTCAAATTCAAGCATAAATCAAATATCCACTTAATCATTTATTCATCGTCTATCATTTCTTAAATAAGTCTAAAAATTTTTAATGCTTTCAAGAATCATGAAATACATACATACTAAAGCTTAATATAGAAGACACATATCCATGTTCATATCGAATAGAAATTTGAATAGGTCATGCATCTTTACTTAATGCAGCACTCATGCAAACATATAAATTACATAAGGAATTTCATTTCACATACAAATATAGTGCCATTTCTGCAATGTCCTCCCTTACACATACTATCAGGGGTCCATAAAGAACATGATAGAAACAATACTTATCACAAAACATGGTCAACATCAACAAACATTCAGAATAGCCACCATATAACTCAAGGAAAAACCCAAGTGGGAGAACTTTTAAAGTTCAACATTAACTCATAAAAGGGTACCATTTCAATAATAAATCAATTGTTACTAATGCCACAAACTAGACAACGAAAGAGATTTGGGTGACTAATCCAGTTATAAGAAAATTCAAAAGAAATTAGTGTTGATCACATACTACACAAAAAGATATCAATCAACCAAAATTAATAACAAATATAAGAAAAAATTTCACATAACAAGGTGACTAGGAGTAGCCACACTCTCAAGGGAGTAGTCACTTCATGACATCCAAGATCTTTCATGCTAGATGTTGGAAAGTGACAATGCAAGAAATTGTTATTTTGTCATTGATGTCAAACTTTAACTGGTGAGACTATTGTTATCTGTTTTAGTACCATATCTACTAATGATGAAGAAGATTTAACAAGAATACCAAGAAAATGGTTGAGTTAAGGCAATTAAAAGGGTACTTGATCAGTTGGCACTCTGGTAAAGTAATTAGTTGTTTATCTTTCAAAGATAGTTTTTCTAGCTGTCCTCTATCGAGCAAGTTTGGCTTGTGCTGCGCAAAGTTGATTATGAAGAGCAAAGTTGCTTGTGCTGAGAAAAGTTGCTTGTGATGAGAAAAAATTTTTCAATGCCCAGCACCATTTAAATTTCCGAGTGGAAACAATGATGTTGGCCGACTTATAGTAATTGGATTAATGATGAGATTTGAGATCTCTGGCCGACTTAGCTAATTTTATTGGGATATGTAATGTTAATTAAAGACTGATCCATGTCATTTAATGTATGGGTAACTATAATTAATACATGGTTTCAAGATTTAATTAGAGACTACCTTGGAGAAGTAAATGTAATGCAAAGATGGAATGATTTGTTGGATCTGACCTAACCTAAGATCTACAATCTTGTTTAAGCGACAAAAGATTTATCTAACCTAGACAGAGAGGTATATGATAACCTTAAGGGGTTATTCATTAAGGATGCTGAAGTGTGCTGATGAATGTGAAGTAGATGTATGTATGCAAAATGGTTGCATAGTTGATTTATTGTTTAGCATAATCTAGCAGAGAAGGCTGAATATAGAAGCAAAGAGTTGCATGTGTGATTGCTTGACGGATTTCCAAGCAGATCAAAAGGTTGAAATGACAATGCAGGCTATCCAGTAAGTTAACATCAGAGCTGTAATTGGATCTAAATTGCAAAATAAGTTGTATGTACCAGATCACAACTGTTGATTACTTTTTAACCATTTTCTTAGTTAAATCCTTTAACAAGGTTGACCTAACAGTCATTTGTATAAATCCTCTAACAAGGTGACATTCAGGTGGAATATTCTAAGTCCTCTAACAAGGCCACTCCTGATAGGGTGATTAAATCCTTTAACCAAGTCATACCTAACAGTGTGTTATTGTAACCTTTAATAGGGTTGGCTCCTCATAGAGGTCACTTCAGAAGAGTGAAATCTTGGTAGCATGTTACTAGTGGTTTTTCCCATATTGGGTTTCCATGTTAAATACTTGTGTTAGCTTGTGTGAATGTTTATGGTTTGTTTTACTGTTATGTTTCTACAAGAAAATTTCAATAGATAGTAAATAGCATGATTAAAGTTGTTGACATATGCTACTGCTGTCGAGTAGATCTGAAACACAGAAAGTTTTATTTGCTACATCTAGACCTGAGGATAACTAATTCACCCCTCCCCTCTCAGTTATTCTAAATTCATTCTAACAATTGGTATCAGAGCTTTAATCTCCTAAAAATAGTTTGAAGGTACTTGGAGCGAAAATATAAAGATGTATAAGGAGGTTCCCAAGTTGAACAAAGATAAATTCTTTGCATGGCAGAGCTTGATGAAACTACATTTGGCTGGTATTAGAGATGATGCCAAGTGACTTATTGAAAATGCCTATGTACCACCTACTAATCCTCTTATAGCTACACAACTAAAAGAAAAGCAAGAGCACAATCAAGCAATGTTGGAGATCGCCTCCTCATTGAGCTATTCAGAATTTGATGGTATAAAGTGCTGCACAAATGAAAAAGAGATGTGCGAAAAAATTGCAACTGTCTATGGTGGAGACAGAAATATTCTTAGAGATAAATCAGAAAGTCTAAGAGGTAAGTTTGATGAGATGAAAATCCATGAAGGAGAAAATGTTAATCAGTATTGTGGTAGAGTAAAAGAAGTTATTAATGCCATTAGAGGAGCTAATGGAACAATTGATGAGAACACTATTATGAGAAAGGTACTGAGAAATTTAATTCTTGTATACATTATTAGAGTTTCTGCAATTCAAGAATTGAGATGTACTCCTAACAATAATCTGAATCTGGAAAATCTGACAGGCAGACTCACTGCATTTGAAATGTCAAATTATGATAACTATAATCAACAAGGGATTGATTCTTCTTTTAGATCATAGTTGTTTCTCAATAAATCTAAGAAAGGAAAGAAACATGTGAACAATGACAGTGACACTTCTGATGATGATCTTGAAGAACTTGAAGCACTTATGGCAAAAAGACTATCCAGAGGAAAAGGAAAATACAAAGG